>CM055281.1:57138907-57236844 GCA_029237695.1 Conchocele bisecta
TAGATTTAAAATCGATAGTGGTGCGTTTGGTTTGTTCACTGCATCATAGTACATGTACATGTCATAGTTTTATTCTGTTCAACGTTTGATTGCAGTGTCGTAGCCAGGCATACGCACGTACGCACATGCGTACGAGAAAAAATAAAAGAATTAAACAAACAAAGGCTTATTTTTCGAAATATGCAATAAAATCTTGGTGGGCGGGGTGGGGGGGGGTTGATATTGAGTCTGGAACAGAACGCATTTTGTATCAAACGTACATGTCGATTACAAAGAAATGGTGCCGTAAATAATGCATGAAAACGCGTTAAATAGGATCTCCGTTTGAAAGAAATTCGGGCGGGGGGGGGGGGCATGCCCCCGGACCCCCCTAGCAGTCTCCCTCACTTAGCTCGGTCGACGAGCTACGCTCCTGGATAGTATACATACTAACAATTGTAGATACATTTAGTGTAACTTATCAGCAAATACAGTTTACAGCAAGCATAGTCAATGAGTCTATGAACACGCATTTCTACGTTGTGTTGCATTGTAAAACGTCGGCGTTTCAATAACGTCATTTTCTCAATGACGTTACTATTTTTTCCCTTGCGTGATTCACATGGTGCTACAAAAAGTGAGATAAAACAAAAACTATGAAACATATTTGCATTTTCTTTTCAGCATATTGTTTTTGAAAGGTGTCCGCATCTAAAGATGTAAAAAAGTGCAAATCGAAAATTTTATCATTAAGGCTGGTTTTCACAGAGCGCGGCCCATATGGATCGCCACTGTCTTGGATTTCTTAAAATAAACTCACAGGTTATAAACAACACTTTTATTTTACACAAAAACAATATGTTTCATAAATATCCATGATGTTTCAAAGATCTATTAAGTTGATGATGTTATATGGCGATATTCCACTCGGCTTCATGCCTGATGCCCGCCAACGGGGCAAACCCCTTTGTAATTCAGTTCTGACCTTACATGTTGAGTATCTACACATAACCTAAAAACTATTATAGACGCATTGTCTGGCTACATGTGCAAGGTGTATGATCACGTGGTACTAATAACAACAACAAGTACCGATTAAAAGTACGTATTATTTTATAGTGTCCTTATTACGTAACGGATTTTGATGTAATATGGCGCATCATAAGCTGCATTTGGTGGTCTCTTTATTTTCGCCCAAACTTCTGTCGTTTTTGCGAAGAATCGATGTCCGTGTCAAAGACACGGAAATCGATTCATTCACAAAAACGACATAAGTCTGTGTCAAACTCCCTAGACCACTAAATGCAGCTCATGAAGACGCGTTTGCTGAACCATATTTCATCAAATTCCGTTGCATATTAAGGAAAATATCAAATCATACTTACTTTGGAGTGGGCGACGTTGTTGTTGTTGTAACCACGTGATCATGCACCTTGATGTGGGTCTTATCAAATCAGTAGATATTTCCTGGTTTTATAAATATAATATCCACCTAGTTCCCGTCTTACCGGATACACGGAAATAGATTCTTCGCAAAAACGACAAAGGTTTGGGCCAAAGTACAGAGACCATCAAATGAAGATCAACAAGACGCGTTTGATGCGCCAGATTTCATCAAAATCCGTTACATAATAAGGACAGAATAAAAGAATATGTTCTTTGAATCGGAGGGCTTCTGGAAGTTCCAGTACGTGTTGTTGTTGTTGAAACCACGTGATCATACACCTTGTATACGATTTCCTGTAGCCGATTTCAGCAACATTGCAAAGTATACTTTTCTAGCAAAGTATACTTTGAGGGAGTAATCATTTATTTTTCCTGAAATGCATTATTTCATATAGAACTAACGACTGCATATATTTGATAATTAAAAGTATGCAGAATTATTATACTGAATTTATTACATTATCACAGTCAAAATGGCTGTGATAATGTAATAAATTCAGCATAATAAAAATTTTGAGTATACTTTGATAGAAAAGTATACTTTGCAATTTTGATGAAATCGGCTACATGCTTTACGAGTTTGATCGCATCAACATAAACTGCAGTCGTTGCTGAACTACGTTGACAAATGAGACAAGCCATGTGTTTGTGTACCTAAGATATTTCAAGAAAAATGTTTGAACATTTATATTTTACGCAAATAACTTCGAAAGTTGACGAAATATTCTGAGCAAATGTGGAATAGAATTCCTCTGAATTTGCCCTGAAAATTTCATCAACTTTCGATGTCATCTGCAGAAACTATCACAGTTTCTATAAATAGTTTTCATGAAAAATTGCACATCTTCTTAGGTACAAAATCAGACGGCTTGTCCCAAATGCATATCGAAGCGGGCGTCCACAGGTGCGTGTGACGTATATTCCCACAGCGGAACTCACCTGTTTGACGTCATCGTAGGTTGCCGGCTGGAAGTAGTGCTCGGGTGAGCAGCTCAAGCCCATCCAGACACTGTACGTCTTCCCCTTCTCGCCCAGTCTCTTCAAGTAGAGGTAAACATAAACCTTACAATGCTGAATTAAATTGTCGTCTGCTGTTTATTTGCTATATGCCATTTTGTCTCACACAAAAACATGATTCTAAAGTGCTGTTCCAGTGGAAATTATTCTAAAGGGCTGTCAAACCATGTTTTCATTGAAAAAGAAGACAAAATATAATACAACAGCCTTACAACCCTTATTTATAATGGTGAATAGAATTGTGATGTCTGCTGTTTATTTTCTATTAGCCATTTTTCTCGCCGTAAAACATAGTTTGACAGCACTATATAAAGTGCTGTCAAATCCCGTTTTCATTGAAACAGAATACAGAATATAACACAACAGCAGATGATAATTTGTGTTTCCCGCATTGAAAGGGTTAACTGATGTATTATGGCTTGATCATCGTTAATTTGGTTCACAGATAATTGATTCCTAAATGTGACGGGATAGAAGCATAACTAACATACATGTTAATATGCTCTTCTTACTATATCCTACACAGCGTATGGAGTTGCCATGTCGGCCATCTTAGTGTGTACAAGCCATCGCCAAGTTTTACCTCGTATGGTGTTTGACACATACCACTAATACTATGACAAACACATGAATAAAAGTTGGGGCAACATGCTGGGGAGACAACAGACTACAGCGTGCATGTCGGTCCAGGATAGCATGAACATACTACACGCTACAACCATTACACCGCTGAATTAAATTGTGTTGTCATCTGTAATTCTCTAATCAATAGCAAGCTTTGACAACAATTTAGAATCATTTGCAATGAAAATGTCTTCGAACATATCAGCTTCATCTGACTTGCAATTTCAAATAAAACGAGAGTGCCGTAAAAAATGGCTAAGTTAAAAAGGTGAAATTTTTGCTAAAAAATATTTTTTTCGGAATAAAAACGCGAAGGTGCTCATTTGCAATATGTGTAGAAAGCGTGTGTATAGTTTCAGATCGATTGACTGAACGGTTTCAGAAAGAGTTGTGTACACAAACTATGCAGTTTTCTGTGCGCCACCCGCAACGCGGTAAAACATAATACGTACCGTTTTTTTAAAACGGTCGTATAAAAACAGTAATACTTACATCGACAACTGAAGACATGCTGTGGTATATTATCCAATTATATCAAGGAAACGAAGTCACTGCCTATCTGTATACGTAAGACCTGGCACGTGACATCACGGGGTCAACGGACTATGTCTATTTTAGCTTTATAGGGATGTAGCCATTTTGCAGTCATTTTAGGTGGTCGAATCGACGCCAAATAAATGTATCCTCCTATAGGTTGGGAGCTATTTAATTTAAATTACCAACTGGTTGTCTGGTAATGGTCACCATAAACACCACAAAGGCTGTCAAATGCCATAAAGGCTGCAAAGGCTGTTCGATGTTGCTTGTACGTACGTTAGCAGGTGTTTATAACAAACATTGTTATTGAATTGAGATAAGGATTATGTTTTATGATCACTTTATAAATTTTAATCACTTTAATGCAATACTAAGAACAAATATACGTGTTTTTTGTTTTTAATTATTGCGCGCACCGGAGCCGATCGGCGCTGAATTAGACAAATAAAAGTCTGATTAATGCCGTTAAACATCATGGGGTGCACTGATTACATTATTATTCAAATAAAAGCAAATTATCATTCAACGACATTCATTTAAACAGGGTTTATGTCAATACAACGGGAGTAGATGCACGGATGTCTAATTACGAGGCATCAGTTATCTACCCTGTCAAGTGGGTATCCACACGGATGAACAATTTACGTTTGAAAACTATATGTACCCGATGTATGTCTTATAAAACAAATATTTATATCAATTTATTATTATTTATTTAAGACAAATGCTTCATTTACATAGCAAAGTGTCAACAAATGCTGACTAGAGGGACCACACCGGCTACGTGGAACTAGAAAATAGACGACACAAGCTGAATGAATGTATGACAACGGCTACATGAACTTAGAAAATAGAGGACAAAGGCAGACTATAGACTGGTCACAAAGGCTGCATGCACTTAGAAAATAGATGGCACAGGTTTCTGGAGGTACCACAAAGGCTACATGAACATAGAAAATAGACGACAAAGGCAGGCTGGAGTTACCACAAAGGCTAGATGGACTTAGAAAGTACATGTAGACGAAACAGGCTGGATGGAGTTACCACAAAGGCTACAATAACTTAGAAAATAGACGACAAAGGCAGGCTCGAGTTAAAACTAAGTCTACAATGACTTAGAAAATAGACGACAAAGGCTGGCTGGAGTAACCACAAAAGGATACATTGACTTAGAAAACAGACCAGAAAGGCTGGCTGGTCTCTTATTAGAAAGGCTACATGAACTTAGAAAATAGACGACAAAGGCTGGCTGGAGTTACCTCAATGTCTACAAGGACATAGTAAATAGACGAAAAAGGCTGGCTGGTATTATCAGAAAGGCTACATGAACTTAGAAAATAGGGGACAGAGGTTGGCTGGAGTTACCTCAAAGGTTACAAAGACATAGAAAATATACGACAAAGGCTGACTGGAGTTACCTCAAAGGCTACACTGTCGTAGATAATAGATGACAAAGGCTGGCAGGAGGTACCACAACGGCTATATGAACTTATAAAACAGAGGACAAAGGCTGGCTGGAGTTACCACAAAGGCTACAAGAACTGAGAAAATAGACGACAAAGCCTGGCTGGAGTTACCACAATGGCTACATAAACATAGAAAATTGACGACAAAGGCTGTCTGGAGATACCACAAAGGCTACATGAACTTAGAAAAGGCTACAATGTCTTATAAAATAGACGACAAATGCTGGGGGTGTTACCACAAAGGCTACATGGGCTTATACAATATACGACAAAGGATGGCTGGACTTACCAAAAAGGCTACATGAACTTAAGAAATAGGCAATAAAGGCTGGCTGGTGTCACCACAAAGGCTACATGAACTTAGAAAATAGACGAAAAAGGCCGCAAAGGCTACATGAACTTAGAAAACAGACGACAAAGGATGGGGTGTTACCACAAAGGCTACATGGGCTTATGCAATAGACGACAAAGGATGGCTGGACTTTACCACGAAGGCTACATGTAATACATGAACTTAAGAAATCGACAATAAAGGCTGGCTGGAGTCACCACAAAGGCTACACGAACTTAGAAAATAGACGACAAAGGCTGACTGGAGTTACCAGAAAGGCTACATGAACTTAGCAAATAGACGATAAAGGCTGGCTGGAGTCACCACAAAGGCTACATGAACTTAGACAATTTTAGTTAAAACATATAGTATTGCTCTAATTTGACATGGTATATAAAAATAACAGTCAATACATACAATTTTACAAAAAGAGCAAACGGGTTGGGCTACAAGTTTTTGCAACATTAGTTACAGCCCGTCCCAATTGCTTATTGAATATATCTAAAGAGGTACAACAGGGTGAATATAAGTATTTTGTTTGTGTTTCACATTCTCTATAGAGCAAGTATAATTATACTAATTTTCCATGAGCATATCAATCAAGATATTGAAATTTCTTAAATTCTTAAATAGTAATATCGACATGCTCATGATCTAATCAATATTAAACGAAACTATCAAACATAATTGTTCAGTGTAACATTGTTGCACCCAATCAATTCACCACTCACCTTCCAAGCTAAGTGGCCTTGATCGAGAGACCCCCGAACATGCTCATACATCCAACACCCGAAATCAGCCACCTATACTGGTTGTGACCGAGCATGCTCGGTCATTACCACTAAAAGCGCCACGACTCGAGCACGGATCGCGGAGCACACACAGGAATACTCGCGAGCAAGGACACAGGTAACCTTTTGTAATAAACAGCTTAATGCAGGAACGTAGTATACGTTAAATTAATGTATGATTAGTTGTTTTATTTAACATCATAATTATATAAACAAATAATGTTATTGTATATATGTTGTTAGTTGTCAAATCGACGCGTAAGTTTAATGTAATTTTGGACTTCTTTAAATATGCATGAATTATCTTCAACAGTTAGCGATTCTTTACCAAATAGTAGGGTTTGCACCGATAATGGATGGTACTGACGGGTTGCTTCAAGGAGGTCGATTCGTTGCTGATGATATAATTGACATTTGAAAAGAAAATGTTCAGCGTCGTCGTCTTCGGCAGAACATTGACATAAAGGAGATTCTCTCAAGTGATTTTTATGTAGATCTGCATTAAGGTTGCTGCATTGGTTTCTTATACGGCAGTGGTAAATGGATAAAGTTCTATCGCCGATAAGAAAATGTTCTGGAACTAGTGGAGGTCTGAATAGTTGTTTTAATTTATTTTTAAAAACGGCAATCGATTCGGAATTTTTTATTTCATTATTTAGTTCATTCCAAGATGCCACAGATGACGGTATAAAAAAGATTTAGAATAAAGTTCGGTCCGTCGAGCTAATGTAACAAAATTGTTCATATTACGTAGTCCGTATGTATTATTTTCTCCGACCAGTTGTGGAAAAAGTTGGTGTAAATAAGTGGGTAGTATACCTTCCTTTTCTTTATATATTATTATTAGTTTATGAATTTGTCGTCGGTCTGAAAGAGATACACATCCAATTTATTTGAGAACAGTGTTTATTGATGATGACCGGGTTATTCCTGTTACTGTTCGTGCTGCTTCGTATTGAAGTTTTTCGAGGGATTCGCGTTCATAGTTTGTGCAACTATCCCATACAATTGATGCATATTCGAGAACCGGTCTCATGTACGATATATATATTTGATTTAGAGTTTTTCTGTTTATTTTAAATTTGATCATTTTCATAGAACCTAATACCTTCGGCGCAGACTTAATTAAATTTGAAATATGTTCATGCCAGGTACCATCGTGACTGAGTGTTAGGCCCAAATGTTTGTGATGTTGAACAAAATGAAGTTGGATATCTTTCAAATAGAGAGATGGCTCTGTATATCTAGCTAATGAACAAATCATAGCATCAGTTTTAGATGGATTAAATGTTACAAGCCACTGTTTCGCCCATGCTGCTAATTCATTTAGGTCATGATTTATGTTGCGTTCTATGGTGTTCATGTCTGATGATGAGACAGCTAAATATGAGTCATCAGCAAACAGTCGTGTTGTACTGATTAGTTTGTCCGCAATATCATTTACGTATATAAGAAACAGCAGAGGACCAAGAACCGAGCCTTGGGGAACACCTGCAGTTATCAGTTGACTTTCAGAATAAGAAGTGCCTACAAAAATCTTTTGTGATCCGTTTGCTAAATAGTGCCTAAACCAGTTATGAAGAGGACCTTCGATATCATTTTGTTTTAGCTTAAATAAGAGTCCAAGATGCCATACCCTATCGAATGCTTTAGAAATGTCACAAAATACTATACACGTAGGTTTTCGTTCATCGATAGCTTTGCATATCTGATTATATATGTCTATTAATTGGCATACTGTGGAATGACCTGGAATGAATTCGGATTGTTTTTGATAAATAAGATTGTTTAAATGAAGGTGGTTATACACGTGTTTGAAAACAACGCGTTCCAAAACTTTGCCTATACAACTAATAAAAGTTATAGGTATATAATTTGAAGGCTGGTCACGGTCTCCTTTCTTGAACAGTGGCATGACATTAGCCTTTTTCCATTTTGATGGATAGTCACCTTCTCGTAAAGATCTATTAAACAACATGCACAAAGGCCTACATATAGTTATAGCAGTTTCTTTGAGCATCCTGTGGCTGATTTCATCCGGTCCCGATGCTTTATGTAATTTCAATAAAATAGTCGTAATATCGTGCTCCGTTACATGTATAGAATCTATTTTAGCCTGTGTACGTGGAGTATAATCTGGTAGCGTTTCGTGAGAATCATCTACTGTTGATATTGAAACAAAATAGTTATTTAGTGCCTCTGCCTTTTCCGTGTCAGTATTTGTGTATGTGCTGTCGGTTTTACGTAAAGGGGGATTGTTTCACAGTTAGTTGCATTTTCTTTAACTAGCATTTTAATAATTTTCCAGTATTGCCGGGGATCAGTAGTGTTCAGGTCTTGCATTGTAAATTCCAAGTTGTCAAAATATATTTGCTTAGTATATTTTTTCATATTGTTGACTTTATTACGTAATTTTTTATATACATTCCAATCAGTTTCCTGTTTTGTTCGTATCGCTATGTTTTTCTGGCGATCACGCTGGCGTGATGTTTTTCGAATAAATGAGTTATACCATGGTTTATCGTTTGGGCGTATTGTAACTAGACTTGAGGGGATACATACATTAATAATCTCTATAAGCTTGTCATGAAATGCTTCGCACGCTGTGTTTAGATTACCATTATTAATGAATGACCAGTCAGTTGTTTGCATCAAGAAATTTAGAAGAATATAGTCGCCGCGATTGTAGTTCCAAACTTTTCTTTTGAAGGGGTCTACTGACGGCATGTTACACGATATATAGACATATGTACCATAGTGATCACTAATATCTTGTGGTGTTTTCAATATTCCCGAATCATATACGGATATTTCTGTAGTAGCTGCTATAGGATCTATTAGTGTTTGTGTGTGTTCGGTTACTCGTGTGGGTTCTTCAATAACATTAGTCATGTTGTTTAGCATGGTTACATTTTTAAATTTATTGCTGGTAGTACTTAATTGATCTTCATTTATATCTCCTACTAATATTATGTGTTTTGATACTTCGGATGCCCTTTCGATGCAAATGTTTAATCTTTCCCAAAATTCGTTCGCAAGATGTGGTGGGCAGTAAACATTGCACAGAAGGATTTCTCTGTTTTTATCAGTAATATTAATCCATATCGATTCTGGTAATATTGTCTCCAGGTCAGTTAATCTTCTAGACACAATAGAACATGTAATATATATAAGTAAACCGCCAGAGTGTGCTGAATTGTCTTTTCTAAATAGTATGTTAAATCCTTCAAGCGACAATGTCGTCGACTCAATCGTTTCAGTTAAATGAGATTCTGTGAAACATAAAATATCGAAATCCCTAAAAGTTTCTTTAACGTAATCTAATTTATGTCTAATAGTTCTAATGTTTTGATGCATAATTGATAGACACGACTCATCGTTACCGTTTGGGCCAGGATTCATTTCTATACCTCCTGATAATAAACTTAGTTTGATTAGAAACAAACAATAGTATATATTTAGTAGAATATGACTGTTATAAAAGTATGAAGATCCACTGTTAGTTGGCTGCATATTATGTTCTGATCGGTATAGATAGCTCACGACAATATTAAGTAATATCAAACATGAAATGCATGATTGAATCAAGATTGCGATAGTGTAGATTGTTATAGCAATACTGTAAATTAAGTTTAAAAGGTATTGTGTTAAATGTTTAATTTTTGTAACCACGCCTGTCATAGGCGTCATCTGAAATATGCACGTTTTTGGGAGTCCATGCGTTCGATTATAAAAGTTTCCAACTGCCGCCCTCCATTGTACGATATCATTAGCCATTTGGGAATAGTGTTACTTTTTTATGCGAAGGCGACACTTTGGAGATACATACATGATAGCTGGTGGCTCGGAATATGAGCGGTTGAAAACCTGGGGGTGCAACAAGAACACATAGAACAAAAACATGTAGTAACAACATGTACAAAGATTCTGACATGATGGGGGTGAGTGGAAACAACCCTACTATTTTTTCTATAAAAGATTTAACCAGGTTCAACTAATGACAACGGCGAAATGACACTACATTTACCCACTGGCTCGTGCACTAACCTGGTAAAACGACCACCTCCAAATACACATGGAGGAGATCATACAGCTAGGTTATGGTCACCATGAAATGCTAACTGTTTGTTGCTCTCACACTGTTGGCGAAATCGAAAGTTGGCGAGAGACCCAGACAGTAGTTTAAATTTCAAACTCTGCTCCCTTGTTGGACAAAACAATAATTAATTGATATATCTGAACGAATGTAGAATCTTTTAAACTAGCCAATGGGACTATGTCGCGCCACAATATTCAATAAAAATAGAAATGCAGTATATTTCATCTTCAATCCGAAATACTTGTATAGCGGTATAAAGGTAAACAGTGTGGATCCAGATGAGTCGGTTCCGATGAGCCGTCTCATCAGGATCTGCACGCCTGCAAGTAAATTTCGCATTCTGAATATAAACGACAAATTTTCCTAAATGATCTAGTCTGAAATTTAGTTTGTGATTGGACCGGTTGTATAAGTTAAAAGAACAAAGGATGTACACATGTATAACAATCAATAACAGCGCAGTAATTGTACCCTCATAAACCAGACATCAGTTTGTATAGTACATATGTATAAACCAATTTAATATAAAGCACACAACTGCTATTACTGAACAGGCCATTGGTGACTGGATTGGTCAGCGCGATCTGTACGTGACCCTCACTGCGCTGGATTAAATGTTGTCGTCTGCCGTACATTTCGACAAACATAAGTTGGCTGCGCTCGAGAATCGTCCCCATTGGAGGCGATTCCCGCGCGCCACCCCTCGGTTATAAGTGTGACGAAAATGAAAACAAGCAGACGACAAATTTCTTTCCCGCTCTTTCACGCAATTCATTGTTTAGACATAACACTTACCTATAATTTATCTGCATTTTACGTGTGAATAATAGAACATACACACATGATATTTATGTTCATACGAGAGGCTATGCTATTTGGCAAGATCGGGTTTGCAAAGACCAGTCAAGCTACAAGTTACAGATAATCATCAGTGGCTATTCTATGTGTAACATACATGTATGGTATGAATTGGCTACCAAACAAAATGATGAACCGGTATACTCTTACCGTACTATGCTGGTTGGTCTGGTGTGAAGCAGTTACATGAATTATCTTCTCATACAATATAAAGTATTTATGAACGGCAGACAACAATATCGAAATAACAGTTCGTGAATCGGTGGTATTACAACATTAGCATGCATTTGCGTATTTTGTGATTGTACATGTATAATATGAACATGTATTAGATTCGCTGTGTGCACGGTAACAATTTTTTCTCGTGCTAATACAAACTTGTAACACGTCAGTGTGTCAAGGGAGGGACTTTACTTATGAGAGTTGGTGACATAAATGTGTAACAGTCCACTAAATCGATGTATACAGTGTACATTTTAAAACTAAAATGTTGGATTAGTGTAATTCACGAGACAGTGTTTGTAATTGGACGTAGTACACGAGTATTTGGAGAATTATGTTATGTACTATAGTGTCAGATGGGGTACACAGTATGGAATTGATGCACGGGTGAGTTAATTGATAATGGTGATGGTGGATTTTCGGGGACACCTATGGATCACGTGTTAAATACATGTGTTGATCATGAAAAACAACATCGGGCTTCTCCAAAATACATCAGCTCCAAGTTGTTTATATTATGATTATGTAACAGTATAGACTTAAACTTACCTGAGAAAAGGTGTTGTCGTCCGACGGACCTCGGCCTCATTTTACACTCAAATTGATACTAGTATTTCAGACTTTGGCAGTTTAAAAAAAAAAAAATAAAAAAAAATAACTAATTAAATAAGTATAACCAAAATAGAATTAAAATAAGAATATGCCGATGGTGAACTTAGACAATTGACGACAAAGGCTGACTGGAGTTACTACAAAGGCTACAATGACTTAGAAAATAGACGACAAAGGCTTGCTGGAGGTACCACAAATGCTACAATGACTTGAAAATAGACGACAAAGGCTTGCTGGAGGTACCACAAATGCTACAATGACTTGAAAATAGCAAAGGCTGACTGGAGTTACCACAAAGGCTACAATGTCTTAGAACATAGACGACAAAGGCTGAAAGGAGGTACCACAACGGCTACATTAACTCAGAAAATAGAGGACAAAGGCTGTCTGAAGATACCACAAAGGCTACATGAACTTAGAAAACAGACGACAAAGGCTGGCTGGAGTTACCACATAGGCAAAAGCACGCCTTTCGACGGTATTGCAACTAATAATAAATTCGGGAAATAAAGCGGGCCAACGGCCATTGGCTGAACAAATGTTCTGGCCTCATATATCGGTGTATGGAAGCTGTGACGAAGAATGTATGTGTGGTCCCAGCCCTAAAATAGGATTACGAATAATCGTAATACTCACATAAGGGTTATAACCAGATTTAACTGTCACATACAAAATGCCAAAGACGTATGTGAGGGCCAAACCAGGTCTCCAGTCGTAATTCCCGTAAGGATGAACCCCGATCTTTAAATTGCTCCGCATTCTATCAGCCTCTGTCCACTAAATAGTTTATAGCTACATGTAGCCTTTGTGGTACGTTATATCAGTCTTTGTCGACTATTTCTTAACTACATGTATCCTATGTGGTGCACATTATATCAGTTGTTGTAGACTACTAGTATCTTCTAGCTACATGAGCCTTTCTGGTGCATTCTATCAGCCGATTTTGTAGCTAAATGTAGCCTTTGTGGTATATTATGTCAGTATCTGCCGATTTTTTAGCTGCATGTAGCATACATATTGGATAGACAACCCGTACATCTCGTACACATTTGCAAACATAAATTATTCCTCCGTGTGGATACCCACTTTACAACGTCATATTATAATAGGCATCCGTTTATCTGCTGTAAATTTGTACACAAACCAATCTCGTTTAGTGATAATTATTAAATTATTTTGTTTTAATAATAATGTACTATTAAGTATAACCGGCGCTGTTAAACTACATGTATTTGTTAATAACGATTTACCTGCCTTTGTCGAGTTCTGCACTGAACAACGCTGCCCGATCGGCTATGTGCGAGTTTTGACAAAATATCAAAACACGTATATTGTGTATTATTATTGTATTTAAAGTATTAAATGTCATGAAATGAAAATAAAACATGATACTTGGAGCCAGTTAAGCCTTTGTGGTTACTCTAGTCAGCCTTTGTTATCTATTTTCGAAGTCATCGTAGCCTTTGTGGTATCTCCAGTCAGCCTTTGTCGTCTATTTGATAAGCCCACCTAGCCTTTGTGGCAACTCCAGCCAGCCTTTGTCGTCTATTTTATAAGCCCATGTAGCCTTTGTGGTAACACCAGCCAGCCTTTGTCGTACGATTTTATAAGCCAATGTAGCCTTTGTTGTAACACCAGCCAGCCTTTGTCGTCTATTTTATAAGCCCATGTAGCCTTTGTGGTAACACCAGCCAGCCTTTGTCGTCTATTTTATAAGCCCATGTAGCCTTTGTTGTAACACCAGCCAGCCTTTGTCGTCTGTTTTATAAGCCCATGTAGCCTTTGTGGTAACTCCAGCCAGCCTTTGTCGTCTATTTTATAAGCCCATGTAGCCTTTGTGGTAACACCAGCCAGCCTTTGTCGTCTATTTTATAAGCCCATGTAGCCTTTGTTGTAACACCAGCCAGCCTTTTTTTTTTTCAGTTTAGACATTTTTATTCTCCCCGTAATAGGTCTATGGTAGGTCGGGGAGCCATCCCCCACAAAACCGTACAATAGTAGAACACATTTGCATCTTACAATTCAAGTTAACCCTTAATGTGCGCTAAACAAAAATTGTCATCTGCCTATTTTTACTTTCATCATTTTTATTACTGAAAAAAAACTTGTTGTGACAGTATATGGGAATCGCCTCCAATGGAGACGATTCTCGTGTGCTGTCAAAACGTGTCTTTGTTAAGTATTATACTTAATACAGCACAGCAAGGGTTAAAGAGGGGCGACCAAGATCATGACTATTGTTAGTATTATTGTTTTACAAGACATACAATATACATATAATTAACATAATGAAAACATGTCCAAACATACATACAACAAGAAAAAAAGTGTGATGCAATTATCAATCAAGTAAAAGACATGGAAGGTTGGTGGCCAAGCCAGCCTTTGTCGTCTATTTTATAAGCCCATGTATCCTTTGTGGTAACACCAGCAAGCATTTGTCGTCTATTTAATAAGCCCATGTAGCCTTTGTGGTAACACCAGCCAACCTTTTTCGTTTGTTTTCTAAGTTCATTTAGCCTTTATTGTAACACCAGCCAAAATTTGTGTTGTCTATTTTAATAAGCCCATGCTGCCTTTGTGGTAACACCAGCAAGCCTTTGTCGTCTTCATAAGCCCATGTAGCCTTTGTGATAACACCAGCCAACCTTTGTCGTTTGTTTTCTAAGTTCATGTAGCCTTTATTGTAACACCAGCCAGCATGTGTCGTCTATTTTATAAGCCCATGTAGCCTTTGTGGTAACACCAGCCAACCTTTGTCGTCTATTTCATCAGCCCATGTATCCTTTGTGGTAACACCAGCCAACCTTTGTCGTCTGTTTTCTAAGTTCATGTAGCCTTTATTGTAACACCAGCCAGCATGTGTCGTCTATTTTATAAGCCCATGTAGCCTTTGTGGTAACACCAGCCAACCTTTGTCGTCTGTTTTCTAAGCTTATGTTGCCTTTGTGATAACACCAGCCAGCTTTTGTCGTCTTTTGTCTAAGTCCAAGTAGCCTTTGTGGCAACTCCAGCCAGCCTTTGTCGACTATTTTCTAAGTCCATGCAGCCTTCATGGTTACTCCATCCAGCCTTTGTGTTGTCGTCTATATTACAAGTCCATGTAGCCTTTGTGGTAACTCCAGCCAGCCTGTGTCTTTGTGGTAACTCCAGCCAGCCTTGTTCGTCTATTTTATGTCCATGTAGCCTTTGTTGTACCTCCAATCAGCCTTTGTCGTCTATTTTCTAAGTCCATGTAGATTGAGGAAATATACAACGTTCAGTCTCTAGATCCGCGAGTGATCAGTTTTTGTGGAGACAACATATTTCAGTACTTTCAGTACTTTGATTAACAATTCCGGGCATACTACAAGCCAGATATAACCGGCCCTCTGATTGGCTCTGCCGAGGGCAGTAACTAGGTCAATCCGAAACTTATCCCGAAATGAATGGTTCTGGTCAGGTTTTCTTATTTTTGTACACTGTTGTATTGTATATACATGTAGTTTTAAACATTAATAAATACAGTTTTTAACCACCCTAAAAGGGCCGTTTGTGCAGTTATCTGAAATTCATACATTGGAGCTAGTCTCCTATCCTGCTAAAAATGTTATCAGACACGGAAAATTGTGAACGACTTATAATAGTTTTATTAAACATAAATATATTTTAAACGGCTTCATAATCAACGTTTCATCTTTTAACCGTCGTAAAGACCAACCCGCTGTCGCAGACGACCACATTCACTAGGATCACCACTCACACTGTCCCCTTTAATTTCATATTTATTAAGAAGACAGCTTCCATTTTAGCTGCATATAAGACAGCGATAGTAGGCTGTCGGTTGGGCACACATACATATCCCAAATTAACATGATTAAGTGGCAGACATTAGGTCTGCCTAGTACATAACGCACCAGTCGGTGGCAGCGGTTAGCCCCGCATTACGTGTCTGACATTTCAGACAACTTCTTAAGAGTTTCTAAGAGACTCTAACACCGTAAGTCCCAGGGTTTATATTCTAACACACTTTCACGCCGGTGGAAGCGTGTTATCGCTGTACTTCTAGCATTGTTCTTATTCAAATTGTTTATTATTTAATAATTCCAGCACAAAAATATTTACACAATTCCCTAACATTTGATTGGCTCGTAGCAAGTCTCTGTCCAAAATTTATATCCCAGCAAACTCCCACACCGAAATACTTTCCGTAACCGTGAGGCGCAGTTAAAATAATTCTTAAGAAAACGGAAAATTTTCTTGATGAATTTATTTCAAATGCTGGAATTATAAGGAATGAATGGCCTTTTTGTGGAATTTATCGGGGATATAAACTTGGAAGAGTCGCGGGAATATTGTACGAGGCATTCCGGCCTTCGTCCAGTATTCCCGCGACTTTTCCAAGTTTATACCCCGATAATTCCACAAAAAGGCCATTCATTCCTATAGAATCTCACTTCCTCTCTTTGGTATTATTTCAACAAATAATCAATTATTTTAGCATCGTTAACATCTGACCCACATTAGTTAGTCCCTCTTTGTCCCTGGGTGGGTTAATATTATGATTGTGTGGGTGGGAAGGTCATAATTAGGTAGTAAAGGTCATAGTCGCAAATCACCTCTTCAATTCCTGGTAAATTTAGCTATCATTCACATCGTTTAATATTCACCGTTCATAAATAGTTTGTATAAATAATTAACTGTATGTGCATTGTGTTGTTTTGTGCCTTCTCTTGTATTACGATCCGACGTACGAACCTGCCTTACCACTCGACTGTTACAGTATCGATTAATATGGACTTGATCATGCATGCATTTCCCACGGAGTGCTTGACGTATGTTGGTGTGATACACATACGATTCGAGTGCCTGTGCTCACTATTTTCTTTGCTAACAAATACGTAACAACAAAAGTAACAAATTGATTCGGAATATGCCTGAATGTTACTTGAATATATTTCGAGCCAATATTGCTCACATACTTGCAACATCGTCGTGCTAATGTCAGTTTGGCACTTTTTACTCACATACTTTACCTTTTAAATATGGAATCTCCTGTGACCTTTGCCCTTGCCACATTATCGGACACCAACAGTAAATAGACCATGTCTTCTGTTGTTGATGTAAGTACTATTTATTTTCAATAGTAATCAATTCTGACGGGGCTATATACTTTTATCTAGGTAATAGAAACGGAGATATTTGATTTAGTTATGACTGTGCGAATCTTGTATTGTAGTTTTATTTAGAATCCAAAGGCGTGTATTTATTATAATATGTATGTACACATTCACGGTATATACCAGTACAGAACGTTATCATCCCCACAGATTGAAGTAACGGACCGAGGTCTATACATACATTAAATATACCTCAAAGCATCTTCTGTGTATATGAGGGAGTAAAGAATATTTTGTTTGAACTTTTTTTCTCTCACTTATTAATGCTTTTAGGTATATTTAATGTATGTATAGACCTCGGTCCGTTACTTCAACCTGTGATCATCCCAAGTAGTATTAGTTCGCATGGGTTAAAGGTTAAAGGTGCTCTCTGGTTAGTTATCGTATATTTAAGGGTGGGAATTGGTTCAAAGAACATTCCATACACGGGCGTGTGAGCTGTAAAGCCAATATCCGTTGGCCCGTTTTCCTTCCCGAATTTATTATTAGTTGCAATGCAGTCGAAATGTGTGCTTTAAATTAAAGAGGCTTTATGCGACAATTTAACCTAGCTAGTTCATTCTCCTATCGCACTGTGCCCGTATGTCAGACCGTTTAAGGGCGTGTGAGTGCATATGGTATATGGAGATTCAGTCGTAAGTGTTATTCTATATGATGATACTGTTTGAGGGTGCTTTCCAGGATATTTTAAAATAAATAAATACATGTACCCAGCATTTAACCATTTCACCCTTAACGCCTAAGTAACTGGAATGAACGGTGATACATTTGTTAATTGAAGGACCAATCCAATCACCCCAAACTGATTTTCAGACTAGTCATTTTATAAGAAGTGGGGGGGGGGGGGGTGGGGGGGGGGTGTCGGTTCTTCTTTAAAATATGAAAATTACTTTCAAAAAGTGCAGATCTTGATGAGACGGCTCGTCACGAGCCGGCTCATCTTGATCTACACTGTTTGCAAACACCACTATAGAGGCATGTAGTGTTGGAAGGGGTAGTGCCAAGTTATCTAAACACACATAATGTGATAAATGTATTTTGATTGTGTGCACATACCGTGCAAACTACCAAGATGGAGAAAAAACAAATACCTAAGACATCGAATGTAGTGCTAGGTTTATTCACAGGTGAATAACGCGTAGCACGGATGATAAAATGGGACTGTGACAGGAGAAATGGGGCTTATGGAATTTCTGACCAGTGTAGCTCATGATCAAATAGCACACTACTGTAGCCTGATAACACTGGGCAGATCCTGGTAAGACTGCGCGGATGCACAGGCTGATCTCTGGATCTTCACTGGATGCAAAACTCATAAGCCCCATTTCTCCAGTCACATACACAAATGGTTACAAGCTTCACACTTGAAACGGTGAGCGGAAGAATGGGACAAGTTACCCCATTATTACCCCGTTACAACATTATGATAGTCTGTACATTTCACATTAACAATGTTTTCTTGTAAACAATTATTGGATTTACATGTATTGAGCATGCAGCCTATGTTCTAGTTGCGAACGGCAACTCTTGCAATCTACTTCCGTACCGTCCGTAGGTACAGGACGGTACAGGAGTAGATTTGCAAGAGTTACCTTCGCAACTACATATAGATGTACAATAAATGTAAATACATCAACTGAAATTTCCAGACGATCCTAACTTTGCACGTACGAACATGTTAGTCGTACGAAGTTTAGTGAAATGGCCCCCAGATGGTTAAGCTTAGGCCACAGTTGTGATTTGTTTGGTCTATTAGTATTGTAATTTCCAATGGTAAAGACATGAATAATAAACTAATGTACCGTATTAATGTTTTACTGTTTAATTATGTATGTAAGATAAATGTACCTTTTTGTAGATACCAGGGGCGTTTTCGCGCTCTTGCGCGGTCTTCCACGGGTCTTGGTAGCAAAGGTAGACGTCGCTATCGTCGATTGAAATCACCTCATTACCAGAAATATTGATCGTGGTCTTCTTGACGATGGCGCGGCCCAGGTTCTGAACGACGGTTCGGTTCGCGTCTGTCGACGTCAACGAAATAGTGAAAGCGAGGCGGACAGTCCCCGGCACAATGACGTCGTTAGCTCCGAGGTTTGGGAAGCGGGCCAAGAGCTGCTCGTTCTGGTCGATCGTCTATGGGTTGTTCGTAATGACCACGCTCTGTCTCATGCCTTTTGCCACGAGGGGCTCCCACAGTCTGATTTTGCACCCGTATTGACTTGAAGACATCTTCGAACAATACTATTGAACCCGTTTGGTTTTTTCTTCAATACATCGTTAACGATGGCTGGTCACGACAATAACATGGACGAATTCGATCGAACTACGGGCGACCGAGAAGACAACATCGCCGACGATGACGAAACGCCCTTCATAGAGACGCCAGGAACGTCAGCCGCGGGCGGCGAGGAAATAGGTATAGGTGGCGCTACCAACAACGCTTCTCTAAGCCAGGAATTATTCGAGTCCGCTGTAAGTGACTACTACAACTATTGGGTAGAAACAGGTACGGTCTCATCTATTGGCCGTGCCTACTCCAAGTTCGAATTGGATCGGTTCGGCAGGTTCCGACTAAAAGCATCAAATGTCCCGATCATCAACCTAACAACCGGGAAACCCCTAGCGCCGAGTACCATTGCCGGAAAATGGGGCGGTGGCCAAATCATAAGGGATGAACTCGGATTCGTAGTTTGGAAGAGGGGTAAATCAATTATCCCCGCCCGTGCTGTAGAGACCCTACAGTCAACCGACGAAACGATGGCGAAGACGGTCGCCGCGATAGAAACAGTCGAGCTCAGCGATATCCCGCTTGTAGCTACCGATACTATTAGCACAATGAAGACCACGTTCAGCGAAATTGAGATAGACGAAATACTCAGCACGATGGATGACCCACAGTTAAACCTTCGCGAACTCCGGTGACTCGATAACGCTATGCAAACAGTCCGGGGCGAACTGGTCCTTAACCTCTCAAAACTCACGGCGCTGGATGAACATATCGCACTAGAAAAAAGAAAACTGGAAGAAGCCCATGAAGATAGCGAAGCTATCGAGCAGATCACTGAACGCCTGCTGTCGTTGCGGGATGAAAGAGAAGCTCGCTTGGAGGCTGCCTCGATTAACCGTGAGGCGCTCCGCACCCAAATAAATCGGATCCGCGAAACAATCTGGAGGGTCATGCACGAGGACACGACACTCGGTGAGCGTCTTCGCACTCTGTTCAGAGAGCAGGGCGTCACAATAGTAAGCATCATCACAGCGCTCGTCATGACTATATCGACCCTAGTTCTAGATATCACGGGAGGCGGCGGTGGTGCGGCGGCTGCGCCCGTACCAGCACCCGCACCAGCGGGCGGAGCTAAAGAGTGGGTAACAAAGAAATTGAAAGCCCTCGCCAGTCTCCTGGCTAAATTAGCCGGAAAAGCGGCTGCCGCGCTGCCTGGGATGAGGTGGTCTCGTCTCCTTCTTGCTATCTATATTATCAAAAACGGCCGGATGGCTTGCCGAGAATGCTTCAGCTGTAATTAATCATCGCGACCGCCGGTCTCCTACTATTCGCTGCCAGAGAGTGGCTTAGGTCAAAACCAAAGCGCGAATAGTCCGATCGCGACGAGGGCGACGACGATACCTAATTTGTCAGCCTCGTGGGCATCAGTTCCAGCAGTTGGAACTACGTCGGAACTTGCTGGGGGCACTTTGCACTGGGGTACTTTGTACTGTTGCAGGTGTTTGCGGTTTTATGACATCGGTTCCATGTGCCAGCACGGCGGTGCGCTTGATAATATCCGCGTTCACCTTCCCGTTATGGCTGATCTTTTGTTGGGCGGTGGCTATTACGATCTGATTATTGTAACCGCCAACCAGGTCGTCTCGTAGTATCATATTTCTAGGCGCCATGTACAGACCTATTCCAAATACATAGCATACTGGGGTGCCAGCATACTTCAAAACGTCTTGAGACCGCTGGATCGCCGCCAGGAGGTCTACCGGAGATGAGATGATGTCCTCGACGTTTGCCAAGAACTGTTTCTGTGTATCGAACGCCGTTCCTTTGCCCAGTATAGCACTGTGCGCTTGCGCCTGTGCGCCGAGGATGTTCCAGATGTATGTGCGAATGGAGTCGTTGAGGCGAGGAACCCCGACCTGCGTGAACCCCAGACCCTTGTCTAACATAAATGTACCCCCAAGCGTCCTGGACCCCAGCAGCTTGCTGTATGTAATCGACGTGAGCTCGTTTTGGAGGTAGTCAAAATTCCCGGCGTTCCGACTGACGATGTGGTCGCCAGAGTGATCGTGCCCAAAATCCGTCTGCGTCCAAATCCCGTGGCCCCGAATGAGAACGTCTCCGAGACCAGTACTGCTCGGAAATTCTTTCTGGCGCCAGTCCGTGTCTTTTGAGAGCCCAAATTCGTTACAAAGTCTTTCAAACGCCCTACGGTGATTCCAGCTGTCGTCCTGCGGCAGAGAGATTTTCTGTTCTTTGATAATCCTCCTAATAGTGTAGTACACGTGAAAGTCGTAGACAGCCCTCAAGAAGGGATCTTCCGAGGCCATATGGTCCTGAGAGGAAACCCCACATCCGGCTGTTGCTCATCATACGGCGAAGTTGAGCTGATTCTGTCAAAACTGCATCGGCGTTGTTTTCCACCCGTTCACGGCCTCCATGGTAGTAATCTTGGGCAGCCTATATTTTTCAAACATGTCGGGGAAGTTGGTTTGAAAGTTTTTTCCAGCTGTTGTCACTGTTGTCCCAGCCGGGACAACTGTTGAGCCGCGAACTTAGATAGTGGGGTGCACCAGCTGGGGAGCGCCCGCCTTAGCGACATAGACCCCGCCGGCCCGGTACTTTGCATCAGAATTAAAGCTAAACGCCTTGGTGTCCATGATCTCATATATATATTTCATTTAAATATATTATCATGTTTGCTAATGCCAATGTTCAAAGGGAGGCTTGCACGCTTCAGAAGCCGATCGACAACTCTTGCTGGGAACGCCGCGCCGGCCTCAGATCAATCACCTTCACGGTCGGATGGCGAAATGTTGAGGAGTACGAAGGGTTAGGGTACATGAAGAACGGACCACCGGTAGGTGTACAACTACCACCAGGTCTTTGGAGTTTGAGAGAGCTCCAAGCTTTTGTCGCGTCGGAGCTTGATGGTCGAGCCAGCCTCGCAATCTCGAAAGCCACCGGACTTGCGACCTTTCTCGAAATAACCGATAAGGATTAAACATAAAATATATATATTTCATAAATATACATTATCATGAGCATATACGGTCCATGTAGTGCCAGCGCAAGCGAAGAACAGGACGCTCCCGTCGCGGGCACAGCCAGCCACGAAGGGATGGCAATGAGAAGGATAGAGAGGATAGTAGCACAGGCCCGCAGAGATGCGGCTACGGCGATTGCACACGTGCAGCAATCGCAAGCTCGAAAGCCCGTCATAGCAGTTTGGGCCGAGGAGCGGGGTGCACTGAGCGCGGATACCTACGAATATTCATTTGGCTCCAACGCGAGCAACAGATATACGGGATACACCATGGCAGCGTCCGGGACTGTTCTACGAATGTCGGTCTGCTCGGTCAACTTTCAGTGACATGCTGCTACCGAAGTCCGAGTGAATCTCGTCCTGAACGGGGTAGAGCAGAAGTCTGGCGTCACCAAGCATGCGAGGCAGAGGTCAAGGTTTACGACATTCGATGATGACACTCCAATTAAAGTTTCCGCTGGTAGTGTTATTAACTTTGCTACAAAAATTGCTGACCAATCGAGTTCAGCTACTGTAGTGACATGTTAATAGAACTTGATGTATGTCGAATGACGAGAGACTATATCCTGAGCTGCCGTCCGGGACAGCTGACACGGCATCTTTTAGGATGACCAGGATTTGTCGAGATACAACAGATTCTCCAGCATGAGAGAGAAACGCGGACGGGTCATGCACAAAAATATAGGCGGGCAGTCAATGTCGTCGAGGGGGTGAACACCACGCTATCCTCAGCTTCCGTTGTGAGCGGGATGGTGAGTGTGTCTTTATTATCAACAATTGTCACCGCGCCGATGGCGGTGGCCTTGAGTGCGGTCGCGGCAGGGGTATGCCTGCTTTGCATGGCGAGCAGACTCGTGGCCCGCAAACTCGAGGCCAAAAGTCGTAAGCACGACCGAATAGCAGTTCTCGCGAGGTCTAAGAAAAACAGTATATACCAGGTACCAGGAGTTAAAGGGCGCGAACCGGTCCAAGGCCCGACCAAACATTCTTGCAGACGAAGACGTAAAACACTCGTCATGGATGGGAGGGCCGACGAGAGAAGGAGTCTCCTAGCCCGCCTCGGGACGTAATATGCTTGTTCGCGTGTCTGACGACGGGGGAGATCCCGCCACCATACTGCCCGAGAGCCATAGTTCCGTCGGCACCACCTTACGAAGCATAAAACTATCAAGTACACCACCGTGGTTACGTCACCCACTGGCCACCATACATATCGTTAGCATACACACACCGCTCAAGATTTGTGTGCATCAGAAGTTATCGTGTAGTCGCTACGCGGAGATGAACATTGTCGTCTGCAGACAAACATAGGCGTATTTTCTGCTTTCTTATTGAAACATGTATGTTCGTCCGTATGAAGGTGGGTGAGAGGTATATACGAAAAAAAAAGACCCCTGGGGCTCCGGCGAGTAAAAAAATAAGACTCCACCCGAGACTCGAACTCGCGCCGGCAAAACCCTTATGGGCCCACCTCGCTAAGCCTCGGCGCCTTAAATATGTTTTCTTTCGGCTTAGCGAGGTGTTGCATGCCCACCTCTATTACACCCCATCTACCGACTGTCTACCGCTGACCCCTCCTCCTCATTGCTTCCATCCGCTCGAAACCGTAGAGCAGTCTGTGAAGTGAACACACGGGGCACCGAGACCACAGCTATGCAAAGGTGTTGATTTATCGTGTATAAACATAACCTTGTTGTGCAATAAGGGTTGTAGTGTGTTTTTTATTTGTTTTCTTATAATAAGTTATGTTTTCTATGTAATCATAGGGGGTGTTCAGTTTTAAATTATTAAACATAAAATTAAAAAAACGAACCAACCCGGAAGATATCATGTATAAATTGGTAAACTATATTGTATACACGTAACCTCGATAAGGCGAAATACCCTCGGCTATAAACACACACATGTTCATAACCGTGTAATTGTGTAAAAGGAACATTGCCGTCTGCTTGGGATTTTGCTTGGTCCCGAGCACGTCGTCTTTGCGGCTCTCTTTTGGGACCGGGGGTGTGGCCTCGCCTAGTGGGCTCGCCTTTTTACACGCCACACCGACGTTGTGTATTAGGGAGCAACTGTTGATTAGCTTAGACACCTCCAAATAGTTGTACTATATAATTTAATCGAATGCCATCCAATAAGGCCAGTGTCTCCTACTTTCACTATTCGTATGGATGCTGTGGGACCCACTTGACAGTTGTACATGACCTGCAACCAGTCTGTACAGGTTCTGCATGAACTAAACAATAGGTTCACTTACTCCTAAGAAAGAAAAATCCAACCTTGTCATATCCTCCAATATTGTTTACATTTTTTGGCCACGGAAACTCTGTTTACATCACGTGACCAACAGGTTCAGTGTTTTATTTAAATGCTACAAATATGCTGAAAACTGGTGTTAAAAGCATCCCAAAATGTTCCTCAAGTGAAACTGGGTAGTAATGTATCAAGATTTGCAAGCAAACGGGGTCCGTGACCTCGAAATACCCACACTATTTTTTTATACCAGACTATTTTTGCAACCTCCTGGGCGATTTCGTGCCATTTGGTATCCTCTAACCTATAAGTGTACCAATCTCACTACAAATCATTCTACAATATTCACTATTCAAAATTATGTTCTATTCCTTGATACAGTACCAAGTTTGGAGCAAATATCTCAAATGATTGTCACGCAGCAGCTGTGAAACTCCACCATGTGACTTTCCACATGTTGCCTTAAATTGAGCTACCACAGAACTATGGAGAATGTTAATAGATAATGAATTAAAAGCACAAAATTCCATAAAATCACATAACATTACCCTAAATAGTGTTATATCTAGCCATTCTACATATAAAGAATCATCACTCTGGAATGGTCGAGATACAAAAGGGTAATGGCTTGGAACGGTCAGTCAAGACATTTTATTTATGAAACAGGAGGAAAGGAAAAACAATGTTTTCTGAGTACTAGTGTATTGGTACTATACCGAAAAGCGAAAATAATAGTTACGCCTAATTTTGTAAAATTGTGAACAGCGTCGCGAGGTCGCACCACACAACTTCTTAATTGTCCATCAGGAAGCCAATATCAATGACAAAACAATTAAAAACACACTATAATGACCGTTTTGGTGTATATTTCTGTCACATTCCAAGCCCAATCACCTACAGCTAATTTACATCACATGGCTATTATATTTGACAAATGAAGCTTTTAGAAGATTGTGAAGCCTATAGCTGTCCGTCTGAGATACGAAAAGAACAAATATGTTGCATCGCGGAGTTTGCTTGATTACTCTTGTCGCAGTAACTTTAAATTATGTTCCCAGAGACATAGCTACAAGAAACATAAACATCCAACTTCAAATTCTACAAAAAAACATATCTCACATAGGGCCTAGGCAAACCGAATGACATCCAATAAGGCCAGTCTCTCCTACTTTGGTTTTAACAATATTTATTGATAAATGTACATTGAATACATGTTACATAGCAAAATACAGGTAGGAATGAGTTACTGTACATTTGAGTGCGGCAAGAAATATGCGGAATGTCATCTGCATTGCAAAGGGCGTAGCGATTTTGTACTTGAGTCGGTATAAGAGTATATAGGTAATTAGGTGTAAGATTATTTTTCATTTTAAAAGTTGTATTAGTTTATGTTCTCTTCTGGTACATAAGAGTTTCCCATTTTAAGTCGCGATATAGACTTTCTAGGCTGCATATTTTTGTGGCTCCTGTGACAAATCGCGCGGCTTCATTTTGAATTGCGTCCAAGTCATTTTTTAGTTCACAAGAAAAATTGTTCCAAATAATATCGCCGTATTCTAGGAGAGGTCGAATGGATGAGAAGTATAAACGTGCAAGGCATGATCTATTTATAAGACATTTAGTGAACGTAGGATGCCAATTCGTTGCCATGCTTTATTTATGCAGCGAGACATGTGTGTTTTCCATTTGCCATCTTCTGAAAATGTTAGATCTAGGTGTGTATGTTCACTAATGGGATTCGATGTTACATTGTTCATGATACGATCTGGGTGTTGTGGTTTGTTATGTTTTCTTGAAAATATCATAGTTTCTGTCTTTGATGGATTAAAACGTGACCAACCAGTCTCGCGACCACTGATGAATTGTTTTGAGATCATCGTTAAGAGAAATGGCGGAGGCGTTTGGGTCGTCGACTATGATGTATAAGCTAGTGTCATCGGCAAAAAGTCTAATATTCGATTTGATTTCCTTGATTATATTATTTATATAAATTAAAAAAAGTAGTGGACCTATGATCGACCCTTGAGGAACGCCAGCATTAATAGTGGACCAGTGGGATGATGAATTTGCGTAAACTACTCTCTGTTGCCTTGAAGATAGATAAGAGGTAAACCATTGGTGCAAGTTGCCAGTAATATCTGCTGATAACAGCTTATAAAGTAGGCCACGGTGTCGGGCCCTATCAAGTGCTTTAGAGATATCACAAAATACTGCACGAACTTCTTTGCCGTCATCCAATGCTTTACATATATCGTTGTATACATATACTAACTGGTTTACTGTTGAATCTCCTTTGATGAACCCCGACTGAAATGGCGTGAGAATATTATTATCAACTATATAATTGTACATATACTTATAAATACAATGTTCCATGAGCTTACCAATGATATTGGCTGGTAATTTTGTGGATTTGAAGGATCGCTATTTTTGAATATTGGGATGACGTTGGCTAGATTCCATGAAGATGGAAAATGCGAGGAGTTGATCGATATATCAAATATTATTGATAGAGGTGATGAAAGCACGTTTACGCCTTCTCGCAGTAGGCGAGGACTTATAAGGTCTGGACCAAATGCTTTGGATGGGTCAATACGGGATATAGCGTCACATATATCAGTTGGTGATATGTGAATAGAGGATATGTTGTGTTGGGGCAAAATAAGAGGTGGTAAAACGTGGTTACTGTCATCGATAGAAGATTGTTTGCAGAAGTAGACGTTGAGCAACTCTGTTTTTTCCAGGTCAGAATACGTTTCAACTCCATTTTCTATAAGTATTGGTATTTGTGAAGTTGAGCCGTTTTTGTCTGTTTGTTGCTTGGCTATTTTAAACCATGTTTTTGCTAGAAGGTCACTTGTATTAATTTGTTCTATCAATTTGTTTTTATGTTCATTTTCGAAGGAGACTTGTCACTTCGTTTCTTATTTTTCTGAAGTTGGCACAAGCGCTTTCGGTTTTACATGATTTTGTTTTTTTGTGAAGTCTATGCAGTTTTTTTTATTAGTCGGCGTAAGCTATTATTAAACCATGGGATATCATTAGGTCTAATAGTTACTAGTTTGTTTGGTATATATTTGGATGCTGCATCTGTAATTATGTCAGTTAATGACTTTATCGTTGTTTCAATATTGTCAGGTTGAATTAACTGATTATTTAGTATATCTCTATAAGTGTTAAAATCGCCTCTGTCATAAAGCCAAATGCGTCTCTTGTAAATTGTTAGTTTGGGCTTATTACATTGCATTACACATACGATATGGCAATGAAAGCGGACAAGATCTGGTATAAATGGGTCCGCGACAAAGCTAGTGAGAATCTGGTCCGTGTGTTTTATACACATTAGGTCGATGAGGGATGATGAGTGCTCAGTGTAATAGGTTGGTGAAGTAATTAACTGCTCTGCATTATACGAAGATATGAGCCTGCTAATGTTGTTAGATGTAGAGTTAAATGTGTTGATATTATAATCACCTGCTACCAGGAGTCGTTTAGAGAAGAGTCAATATCTGGCAGTGGTCCCGGGTTCGGATGTATATCACCTGCTAGAAGAAGGAGTATTTTAGTAAGTGATGTGAAAGTTGTCCCGTGCAAGATGAATGAGAGTATAGATAGAAGAATATTAGCCGATATAAACATGGCTAAGATTTGACTTGTGAATGTTTTGTTTCGTTGGAGCGTGTCAAGCGACACAGGTTTATGGTAGATTGAAATGATGTTTTTATACTAAGTGCGCGTACGGTTGATTGTACGATACCGCGAAAAAGTATGGTGGTCAATAGGAGCCAGACAAGTGGTTTTGAATAATGCCGTCTATAGTGCCGTCGCGCGTCTGTCGCACCACTATCGCCGCGAATCCGGGGCAATATCGGGGAAGTCAGCTTAGGCTTAAAAGTGGTCAGTACTTACTTATCCCGAGTCGGCCCGGGGCACAACGACAGTAGCACGGCAGGCATCGACACCCCGCTCAGTACAGACGCATGTAACAACATTCCCACAGGCCCCCTCCCACCCCCCTACCCTGACCCCGAGTCAGTAATCACCACAGATGTTAATTTGGAGATAAATAATAAACTCAACATGACAGTTGTAAAAAATAGAAAACATATAACAAAATATTATGGAGTTGTTCGAGTACATGGTGTTAGTCTTATGCAATTATGAAATTATGTTAGTATCCATTTTCACAATGTTGCGGTCAGATGATCGTCAGCTTGATGTCTCATTGCAATACTTTTATCAGAGTACATGGCTGACTATGCAAGTGATGCCAATTGACATTGTAAGGTTAATATTTAGATGAATTATAAGTTATAACTGTCTGATCTGGGCCTACGTTGGTGGCCCGCACAACCGACGAATGGCGCGTACATGTACTCCTTTTCATCATGAAGAAAAAATGAATGAACAGAAGTTAGGTTAAAAACATAGTCAATAGTATGTTTTTCGAAGATGATTGGTTGCGAGGTACATAATGGATTCCTATTGATATAAGGTCTTCTCTCCGTTAGGCTACGAGTCTTGTGGTTTAGAAATGCTGCCGGAGACCACCATATGCACGTTCGTACAACTATCACTAAATGTACACATGTTTGTTCAGTAACATCAAACATAAAGCTGCAAACATATTGGGTTTTGGGTGCGTACTCATAATTATAATGGCAACAGTGGCTATATGATATATGGATTACAGTTAGCACGGTAGGCACATTTTTTACTATATAAACTATACATTTTTAAAACTCATATCATTACGACTCTTATATACTACTACTACAACGGTTAATGGTTACATTCCACCATTGATTGCCACTATATAATGTATCAGAAAACTGTCATCTGGATTTATTTAAAATACATATAGAATGGAATACTTTGTCAGACTAGCATTTTCATAATGAATTTGCTTGTGGACAGTAAACTATGAGGAGAAAACAAGGTGTTGACACTCATGTAAGAAATTCCCATGACTTAGAAGACAAGGCATGCTTGATTAAAAAAAGCAGACGCTCAACGAATGATAGGTCATGTGACGTATGAATATGTGACAGGCAGTAAAATGAAATGTACCTCTAATAATTCCAATCTGAAATTCACCAGTAACCACAAACGGTTAGCTCAAAACAAGCAAAATGTTTCGCACTATTTCTTCATTATGTACTACATGTACTTATGTACTCAAAGGAACACACTCGATTTACTGGAATGGACCACACTCGATTTACTGGAATGAACCATTTGTCCGGCCACTCCCTAGTTGCGAACGGTAACTCTTGCAATCTACTCCCGTACCGGACGGTACGGGAGTAAATTGCAAGAGTTACCGTTCGCAACTAGCAACTCGCTTGAGTGTTGAGAATGCACTTGAATGACTGTCATACGGGAGCTCTACTGAAGGAAGACTGTTTTCAGTTCTGTATTGAGGAAGGTTCCAGCAGGGTCTAGCCGCTGGCGGATGTCCAGGAAAGTCTGCCACTTGGGATATAGCTTGGAGTAGTCCACGGATGGAAGGTCATAATACTGAAACACATGAGAAAAACCATGTGATTTTGTATCTAAGACGATGTGCGGTTTTTTCATGAAAAACTATTTACAAAAACTGTGATATTTCTGTCAATTACGTCGAAAATTGACGTAATTATCAGTGCAAACGCGGATCTGACAATTTCGTCAACTTTCAACGTCATTTACGGAAAATATTTTGTAAATTTTGTAAATACTTTTCACGAGATACATATTATCGCAAATCTTCTTAGTATACAATGACGTGGCTTGTCTCATATACTGTAAGCACTAATGATAAAGATAGTGTAGTCTAGTACAAACATTAATGGGTGGGGTAATTAGATTGAACCACTTTTATTGAGATCAGAAGTGCGAGCCTTTCACCTGTGTATGCATGGAGATGGTTTTTGATGAAATATGGCGCAGCAAACGCATCTTCAGGACCTGCATTTGGTGGTCCCGGGACCTCGGCACGCACATACTCGTGTCGTTTTTGCGAAGAATCGATTTCCGTATCAGTATTGACATTAAACACGGAAATCGATTCTTTGCAAAAACGACAGAAGTTTGGGGCAAAGTACAGAGACCACCAAATGCAGCTTAACAAGACGCGTTTGATGCGCCATATTTCATAACAAGAATTCCGCGGAATCAGATGTCTCGCCTTGTTCCACCTTGACCTTGACCCTGGGGCATTGACCTTGACCCTGAGGCCCCCGAGAATCTTGACCCTGGGGCCCCGAGAATAGTCCTATATTCATCTACATATCATAGTAAAGGTATGTATAAAGTTTGATGACTGTAGCTGATAAGGTGTTGAAGTAATGACCGTAACACGAAAACTTAACATTGAATGATGACGCCGCCGCCGCCGCTGACGACGCCGCCGACGACGACGACTCTGGAAAAGCAAAACCTATGTCTAGGTTTGCACTTTCGTGGGCGAGACAAAAAATCATTATATAATAAGGACAATATAAAATAGATACCTTGCATCGGAGGCGCTTCTGGAAGCTTCAGAAATTGTTATTGTTGTTGTAACCACGTGATCATACACCTTGGATATGGGCTTATGGGATATGTGACCATTGTAGCTCGTGATCTACACTGGTTGCAAAATACATAAGCCCCATTTCTCCAGTCACAGCCATAAATACAAAGCGATATTTAACCAGATTAGTCAAAATCGGTGATCAAATGATCTTCAACAAAGTGCAGTGGAACATCTCTAAACCGGACACCCTGTGATGTCCGCAGGGTGTCCGGTTTAGAGATGTTCTACTGCAAATCAGACATATGACTATGCCAAGCCATGCGGATGTGCTTTGCCAACATGAACAGGCACTATCATCAGAGATAGAGGACAAAGAAACACATAACATTGAGGATACAGAGAATGTATGCGTGTCCGATTGAGAGAGGTTCTACCGTACAAGCGTGTTTGTGACAATGGAGTGCAATGGTAACCACGTGCGCACCCCCGCCCAGTGAAATGGGAACCACGTGTCTCCCGTGTCCCCCAGTGCAATGGCAACCACGTGTCTCCCGTGTCCCCCAGTGCAATGGCAACCACGTGTCGCCCGTGTCCCCCGTGTCCCCCAGTGCAGTGGTAACCACGTTTCCCCCAGTGAAATGGTAACCACGTGTCCCCCAGTGAAATGGTAACCACGTGTCCCCCAGTGAAATGGTAACCACGTGTCCCCCAGTGCAATGGCAACCACGTGTCCCCCAGTGCAATGGCAACCACGTGTCCCCCAGTGAAATGGTAACTACGTGTCCCCCAGTGAAATGGTAACCACGTGTCCCCCAGTGAAATGGTAACCACGTGTCCCCATTGAAATGATAACCACGTGTCCCCCAGTGCAATGGTAACCTCGTGTCCCCCAGTGCAATGATAACCACGTGTCCCCCAGTGCAATGGTAACCACGTGTTCCTCAGTGAAATGATAACCACGTGTCCCCCAGTGAAATGATAACCACGAGTAGTATATAAGAGTCACAATGATACCATCACCTCTGGAAGGCACCGGCTACGCGCGGCCCCTTCCACAGCATGATGGTATCATTTGTGACTCTTATATACTACTACCGCGAGACCATATATTTATGACATGAGAAGATGCACCCTATTAGAGATAAAAATCCCTATGTTATACTCAGTCCCCTATATATATACAACATAATGGTTCTAATTAAGTGTGCGTGGTTGAAGACAGGTAGTCACGAGAGGTGTTTTCGCACCGGTATTTACGAATATTGCAAACATCACCGTGTATGGATGCGAAGAGGTTCCGTTTCACCTAGCCCATGTCGGCATTGTGGGGTAGGGACCAAAGCCGAGTCATTGCTATACTGAACAAAACTAGAAACGTCCCTGTTTTATAGCCGGTGTAGCTCTGTCTATGTATGTACCACATGTTCAAAGTACATGTATTTTAAACCGTGGCGATGTTCAGAATACGATCGTGTAGAGTTTAGCCGATACACACGGTTTACATAGCGGCCAGTGACCGGAACGTTGATTTCCACTTTTTGCACGTGCACGCTATACTTGTCATCGATAAGGTGATTCAGTTCATGTCGTACCATTCATGCGATAGGGGCTATTCGGAAAATTAAAAACCTTTTTAATTTTTCACTGTTTTCGATATGCCACGGCTTTCCGAAAACGAGCGAAATCAGGCAATTGGGATGCTTGCGGGTGGGATGGCCGCCAGGGCGGTCGCGCCTCGGTTTGGTTGCTGTCGGAAGACGATTGATCGTCTTGCAGCCCGGTACCAGCAGGACTGGGGGTTGTTCACGACCGGCAGCGACCTGGTAGGCCTCGTGTAACGACGGCTAGAGCCGATCGTTACATTACGTTGACGCACTTACGTCAACGTCGATTGGCAGCCACAGTCACTGCTAGGCGATACGGTGTCTCATGGCAGACCATTCGCAACCGGTTACGTCGTAACGCCCAACCAATCCGGGCACGCCGCCCGTACACTGGTCAGATAATGACCCAACGTCACCGTGCTGCCAGACTGTTATGGGCGCGACGTCATCTGAACTGGAGAAGGGCTGACTGGAACCGAGTTTTGTTCATCGATGAATCTCGGTTCACAGTTAGTCATGCTGACGGAAGATTACGGGTATACAGGCCTAAAAATGAAAGATTCACCGATTGTTGCATTGTTGAGAAGAACAGGTTTGGGGGAGGGAGCGTAATGGTCTGGGGTGGGATCATGGGAAACCGGAAGACAGATTTGGTTGTTGTACAGGGCAACATCAATGCACAACGTTATGTTGCAGATGTGCTAAATGCACATGCCTTACCATTTATCCGTCAGCATGGTCCTGGTGTGACATTGATGCACGACAATGCCCGCCCTCACGTAGCCAGGGTCACCACTCAATACTTACAGCAAAACAACGTCGACGTCATGACATGGCCCGCGGTCTCCCCAGATCTCAATCCCATTGAGCACATATGGGATGAGCTGGGCCGCAAAGCTCGAGCTAACCATCAGATTGACAATGTTTGCGATCTTACACGGGCGTTACAACGGGAATGGAGGAATTTGCCCAACGCACTGGTATTGCGTTACGTCACGTCGATGCGGCGTAGGATCATTGCATGCATTCATGCAAATGGTGGCCACACTCGGTACTAACGAGATTTACTGAATTTGCCACATTACTTATTGAAATTTCATCTCTAAACATTAAGTAACACATTTCTGAGTTTTTGTGATTTTTGATTTTGACCCCTACCGCCCTTGGCCGGTTATCTCTCGAATATCTAACAAGATATCCAAATGCAATTTATTGGCTTTGATACAGAAATGAATGAACTTGTTTTTACATTTTCATTTTTAAAAGTAACCCTTTTGGTTTTTGATGAATCTTTCCTTAAACATGGAGGGACGTTTCTAGTTTTGCTCAGTATAGGATCGGAGAACAACTACCGGAACATCATAAAACTAATTTTATAAAACATTTTAAAATCAACGATTCGTTTACGGATATGCGTTTCCACAATCATATTGTAATGGATTTGAAAATTCTAATTGGAAATTTAACAGAAAAAACAAGTACCAATATTATTAGAGAAAATGGATAATACAATACAATTGGAATAGAAAGTTTTTAATGGCTGTGTTGAAGAAGTTTACGAAGAATACGGGGGTTATAATCCTGTATATAAATTCTATAAAATGAGAACACTAGGCGATATCGAATACATGAAATACCATCGTAATTTATTACGCTCCGATAAAAACGTTGCATTTACAATATTATACCGGCAATTATGTCAACTATACAAGAGGCAAATACAAACATTAAGACGGATAATGCGTATCGGATATGAAACTAAGGCCTATTATATAAAAAATTTAAAACCGAACGATTCGTTTACGAACGTACATTTCTACGATATCGCTTATAAATTTATGTTGTAATCACAACACCAACCAGACGACAATGTTCCAATTACACGCGTTATGAAAATGTAAATAAGGTGTCCCACCTTACACGTATATTAAGTGTCCATTTATAGAGAGGTTTACACGATTACGTCTTCCGGGATGGAAAATAAACACACTGTAATATATATTACACACACGGCTATTTATAGCCTTATCGATGGTATGTAAACGGGCTATCGATTTACACAGGTGGTGTACACAGTATATAAAGACACTGTAATATATATTACACACACGGCTATTTATAGCCTTATCGATGGTATGTAAACGGGCTATCGATTTACACAGGTGGTGTACACAGTTTATAAACACGTAGTGAGGGTTATATAGTTCACGAATTTCCGGGATGGTTCGTTATTTAATTAATTTTAATAAAATTATAAAATTATTTATAATTTAAAGCTGAACACCCCTATTATATAGAAAACATATTAATTAATATAATAAAATAATTAATTAATAATAAATAACATTTTTTTTTATTTCACCAGCAAAGTTAAGTTTATATACGAGAAATAAACACAGTTTGGTGTCGGGACGCCGGCATTAATATCTCAACAGTGAGATAAGTTGCGCCACATGTAATTCACTCTGGCCACTCTGCACATTATAGCGGATGGAGGTAACGATGAGGTGGGGTCCGCGGCATCGGTCCAATGATGGAGTGTAGGAGATGTGAGTGTAACACACCTCGCTAAGCCGAAAAAATAAAAAAAGTAGAAGAAATTAAGCGAAGGCTTAGCGGGGTGGACCCAGAAGGGTTTTGCTGGCGCGGGTTCGAGCCTCGGTGGAACCTAAAACTTTTTTTCCTTTTTTTCCGCCTGGTGGTCTTCTCGGGCTTTCTCAATACCCGACGTGGCCTCTTTTCGAAATTTGGTTATTTTTTTGTCTAGTTCGGTAAGTGCCGCTTCTCTGATGAGAGAGTCCTCTAAGCGCAACGTATCATAACCCTCCGTAAGGGCCGCCTGGCGGTCTTCTCGGACTTTATCAATATCCGACCTGGTCTCTTTTCGAAATTTTGTTATTTTTCCGTCTAGTTCGGTAAGTGTCGCTTCACTGATGAGAGTTTCCTTTAAGAGTAACGTATCATAAGCCTCCGTAAGGTCCGCCTGGTGGTCTTCTCGGACTTTATCAATCCCCAACCGGGCCTCTTTTCGAAATTTGGTTATTTTTTCACCTAGTTCGTTTAGTTCCGTATGCGTTTCTTCACGACTTTGTGTATTCACAGCCAGGGCATATTCTCTAAGTTGTGATAGTAGACTCTTGTGAATCTCGTCCGTGGCCACCGATATAGTTCTATTGATCAAGGCCTTTGTTTTTTGGGTAGTTAAAAAGTCGCCCTCTGTCGGGATGAATCCCCTTCTGTCGGTTCCAAATTATTTGAATTTGTCACCCAATCGGAAGAACTACCTGGTCCGTATATACTCATTTTCAATAATGTTGATAATATATATATTACGAACATGCGTTTAATTCTAAATAATTTTCTTAAAATTAATTAATTTGAAATTTCTAGGACGACCGAAATCGGGTAATCGTTCTTCAACTCTCGCCCTTTATCATCGAGAATAGAAATCTTCAACTCGTGGATGTGTCCCGATTCCAAGACTTTCATCTCGGGGTGTGGGAAGTCTAAGGACACAGTCTCACCATAGAAACAGTCGCTGGCGGGCACGGTTTTCAGTAATGTGGTGGGAGTGCCGTCTACCGTGTTGTACGATGTGTTCACCCGATCCAGGTGCACCCCGAGAGTTTTCGTGACGGCGAAGTTCACCGGGGTCGTGCCGACGTGCTCGCCAGGATCAAACACTCCGTCATCGTTGTAAGGGTATGTTATTTTAAATCCTAACAGTGAGCCCAATCCCGGTGAGATCCTTAAACGCCTATCAACGGTCAATGTCGTGAGCCCCGTGGCTTTCGAGATTGCGAGAGTGACTACACCAGGAATCTTCTCCGCGACGAAAGCTTGGAGATCTCCGAAACTCCAAAGACCGTGAGGTACTATAGCATCTGGAGTTCTACGAAATCCTGAGGTCACTGGTTCAGTTATGAGGAGGTTTCCGAAAGCCACAGGGCTTACACCCTCGACTTCTGATGTGAAAAACTCGAGCGTTTCAACGTTTTTCCACCCGACCGTGAACGTGATTGATCTAAGGCCTACCTGGCGTTGTCCGCAGCAGTTGTCTATTACTTTTTGAAGTTCACAACTCCCTTTTTGAACATTAGTGATAGTAGCAAACATAATAATATATTTCAATGGATACAAAAGCATTTAGCTTTAATTATAATGCAAAGTACGCGGTCGGAGGTAAATACAAGCAAAAAGACGTTGTTAACCACATTGTACACCCAACCGTAACGGTTAGACCTGCCAGTGGCTTTGCCACCAATTTCCCTAACACGTTTGAGAAATATGTAGTTCCAAAGACTACTAGTCAAGATGTATTACTAAGATGGGAGTTTTCCCATATGAACTTCTGGCAGAACCAGCTAAATTTCGCTGTATGGTGCGCAACGGCCGGATGCGGAGTTTCGCATGAAGACCATTTGACATCCGAGAATATCATGCTCCGAAGTGTCTACAACTTTCACGTGTATTACACAATTAGGAGGATTCTCAAAGAACTAGGTATTCCACTGCCTCAAGACGATGGCTGGGATCCCATTTCCAGCGCATACGACCGTAAGGCGTTCGAAAGATTGTGTAGCGAATTTGGGGTATCAAAAGACGCCGACTGGAGACAGAAAGTATACACCCCGACCAACAGTTTAGGGTTAGTTCACATTAAAGGCTTAGTTAGTGGGGAGCGTCTGGATAAAGTTCCAGTATATTTCTCAGGGCTATGGAGCGCTCGAGGGTCCTCCCCACCACCAGTTAGAAAAATGGCAACATGGACTAAATATAATTATAAGTTGAATAAGATGACGTTCGGTGCTGAAGTGCTTGGTGGACTTGCGTGTAATGATGGTGATTGCCATTGGCTGCCAACTAAAGTAGCCCATGTGGAATACCTAGACCTGGGTGATACTCCACAGATGCGAAATGCTTGGACCACATTTATGTTAGATGAAAGCACTGGATTTACGCAGGGTGGGGTTATTCGTCTCAACGAATCCATTCGCATATACGTATGGGCAATCCTCGCTCACAGAAGCAAACGCGCAGCGCTATACTCGGTACGGGAACGGCCTTTGACGCACAAAAACAATTCTTGGCACTTGTCGAGGACGCCATCTCAGCTAAGGTGGACCTCCAGAAGGCGATCCAGAATTATCAACACGTTTTGTAGACTGCCCGCACCCCGGTAGACTACGCATTTGGAATAGGTCTTTATATGGCGCCGAGCAATATGATACTACGAGACGACCCGGTTGACGGTTACAATAATCAGATCGTAGTCGCAACCACCAATCAAAAAATCGGCCGCAACGGGAACGTGAACACGGGTATCATCAAGCTCCCACCTAAGATGATCGGGCGCGGAGTTGTAAATTCAAATAAATTTGAAAAAGATTTCATAAAACCCCCAAAACACAAAATGGATACACCTCCCTCAACACAATCGAACCCAGTACCCCCAATTCGTAAATTGGATGCACCATCGAGTTCCATCAACAATGTTGAAACACCAATAGAGATTGGAAGCACAACACACGAGGAGGAGAAATTAGCGCTCGTCGTCGCCCTCGTGGCGATCGGATTATTTACGCTTTGGTTTTAGGAACTCTCTGGCGAAGAATAGTAGGAGACCGGCGATGGCCACGATTAAAGCCCAGGTATTCTCGGCGAGCCATCCGACCGGTTTTGATAATATAGATAACAAACAAGAAGGAGAGGAGACCTCCTATCAAACCAGGCAGCGCGGCAGCCAACTTTCCTGCTAATTTAGCCAGGAGACTGGTGAGGGCTTTCAGTTGTTTTTTTATCCACTCATTGGCTCCGCCGGATGGCGCGGGTGCTGGTGCGGGTGCTGGTGCTGGTGCTGGTACTGGTGCGGCACCAGCATTGACAGCTACAAATAGAGACGATATAGATAATATTAGGGTCGATATAATCATGCTGAAAGCTGCGATGATGGTTAATATCGTGACGCACTTCCCTCTGAACAGAGTGCGAAGACGCTCACCGAGTGTCGTGTCCTCGTGCAGATCCCTCGAGATTGTTTCGCGGCTCCGACTTAATTGGCCGGAAAGTGCCTCACGGTTAGTCGAAGCAGCCTCCAAGCGAGATTCTCTTTCGTCCCGCAACGACCGCAGGAGTTTGTTGATCCGCTCGGTAGATTCTCTATCGTCACGGACTTCCAAGTTTTCTTTCTTCTAGTGCGATATGTTTGTCCAGCGCCGTGAGTTTGGAGAGGTTATTGACCAGTTCGCCCCGAGTTGTTTGCAGAGCCTTATCGAGTCCCAGGAGTTCGAGAAGAGGTAATGGTGGGTCATATTTCGTGCCGTTCATTTCGTTGACCGTGGTTTCAATTGTGTGAATACCGTCGGTGGCTATACGAGGGACATCGCTGAGCTCGCTCATTCCTATAGCGGCGGCCGTCTTCGCCAGCGTTTCGTCGGTAGACTGTAGGGTTTTTACCATTTGTTGAGGCAGCTGCGACCGATCATCGATCACTCCGAGCGCTCGAGCGAAGAGTACTCCATATCGGTTCAAGGAAGAGGGGCTGAGGAACTTGGTCGGGTCGTTCTTGTACGTCAGCAACTTCCAACTATTACCCCATTTAACCCACAAGTCTCCTCTTTTAGTGCTGCGGAACTCCAACGTGGCATTGATGCCGTGTTTAGACACCTCACTCTCCCACCGTTTCACCCGAGACTCCGTTTCCGTGAGAGGCGCCAGCTCATTCTTGGAGATCCCCGCAGGAATCTCGGCACCGCCCGCCCATGCCGGAGTTTCGGGTGGGGCCTCCCACATAGGGGCACCAGCATATGAAGTTCCTGGTGCGTCTGGAACAAACAAAGATGCGCCTGGACCAATCGAAGGTGTATTTCGTGGTTCACCTGGAACAAACAAAGGTGTATTTTGGGTTGTTGGCGTCTCTATGAAGGTCATTTCGTCATAGTCATCGATGTCATCATCATCGCGGAAATCGTCTCTGCCGATTTCATCCATGTCAATATCGTAATCAGCCATATTTATAATTTCTTAAAATTAATTATGTATTAAAGACAAAACCATACGGGTTTAATATAGTTTCACTAAATTATGTCTTCGAGTCAATACGGTCGCAAACTCAATCCATACCGCAGACTGCGTGAGCCCCTCGGGGCAAAAGGCGTGAGACAGAGTGTCGTTATTACGAACAACCCATCGACGATCGACCAGAACCAGCAGCTCTTGGTCCGCTTCCCCAACCTCGGAGCTAACGACGTCATTGTGCCGGGGACTGTTCGCCTCGCTTTCACTATTTCGCTGACGTCGACGAACGAGGACCGAAACGTCGTTCAGAACCTGGATCGCGCCATTGTCAAAAAGACCATGATAAAGATTTCTGGTAATGAGGTGATGTCGATCGACGACAGCGACGTCTACCATTGCTACCAGGACCTGTGGAAGACGGCGCAAGAGCGCGAAAACGCTGTCTATCAGGGTATTGACACCAGCAAAAATAAGAACGTAACCAAACTTAGAATCGGGGCTGCTAACAAGACAGATAACAACGCGAGCGACAATGCGGTCGCGGGCGCCTACGGCAACCGCTTCTACATCCCGCTCGACTTTGAATTGCTGGAGAGTCACATGCCCTACTATCAGAGCGCTTTGGCTGACCGCCTCGAATACGAACTAACGTTCAACGACTACGGCCGAGTTCTCATAACCAGCGACATGTTATCGACGTATACGATAGATAATGTTTCGCTGGAGTACGACATGGTCACGATGCCCGAACTCGCGCGTTTAGATCATAACCCAGTACGCGGCGCGTTGCCATACTTTACGACAGAGTTCTTCGCCATCGCAAGATGACGAAAGACAAAGGCGACACATTGTGGAATATTAATGTCAACGTACCCGCCCGCTCGATGAAAGGTATACTGATGTTGTTCGAGGATGCTCGGTTCGCGTTCGGTGCTAGAAAAACCGACAAATCTATAACCCCAAAATCACGAAGGTAGAGGTGACGATCGAGGGAGTACCCAATCAACTCTACAGCGCGGGTCTTCGCGCGCACCAACAGTGGGACGAAGTAAGAAAGCAGTTTGCTGCCGGCTCTAAGCGCTCTCCGGAGGTTGCAGCAGTTGCCAAAGACCTGCATCTCTCGGCCGTCTCCCTCGCGGAGTTCCTGAATACCAAATACGCGTTATGGCTAGACATGCGAGCCAGCGACGACGACCAAATACACGGCAGCGGATGCCAAGTTGAGAACGCTAGCGAGGGTGTGACGATCCAGATAACCAAAGAGGCGGACGGAGCCGGGCCATTGAACGTGTACTTATATATAATTACAGACGCACAACTCAACATCGAAGATGGCCGATACGTCTCGGCACTCTACTAAATCTAACGATTTATTAATTAATTTTAAGAAAATTAGCAATCATTCTAACGATTTATTAATCAATACATTTGAAAAAAAATAAGAAAATTAACAATCAATACCAATTCACGATTGGAGATGCCCACTCTGCCATAATATGTGGGCAGACAGGATGTGGAATAACGGTTTTTCATCCTAGACTTGCTCGAGGGCTCCTATCGCGATGCCTTTGGCCACATTGTGATACTATGTCCCACTGTGCGGCACAACGATACTTATCAGCGGCGCCCGTGGATATGGACCGACCCTGAGGTATACGTTATTGACCCCTGTGATAGGCTTCACGATTGGTTGCGTGGTTTATACCAAAATTTCCAGGGTGAGCCCACCCTATACGTGATTGACGATTGCTCGGCCAAGGCGGCGATGACCAAAAAGAAGGACATGCTCTCCGAGCTCGCATTTTCTGGCCGCCATGCTAGGCAAAGCGTATGGATATCCACTCAAAAGTACAACGCCGTCCTCAAGGATCTGCGCGAGCAAACGAAATGGGTCGCCCTCTTTCACTGCAAGGACCGAGACTCATTCGATGACTGCCTTCGAGAGAATGACGTTATCCCAACGCGCGAGGAGCGCCTGGAGGTTCGACAGATGCTTTCGGAAACTAAGCACGCCAAGCTTTTGCTAAAGACTGATCAACCAACTACTTACGAAGTTATCAATTAATTTTATAATTAATTAGCAATTACCGAACAAATGCTTAACAATGCTTAGCAATTGCTGAACAATGCTGAACAATGCTGAACAAATGCTTAACAAATGTTGAATAAATGCTGAACAATGGTTAACAATGTTAACAATTTGGTGCTCCGCTGCGAGCTTTGTTGCGAGCATAATGGTGATCATAAGTATCGGGTGGTGCGCTTGGCAATATGTTAAAGTGATGAGACTTGTTAGAATAGTTAAATTAATTTTAAGAAAAATGAACTGCGACGAACTTCTCGATCAGCTAATAGAAGAAACCTCAACTCCGACTGCCAACATCCTGAAAGATAATGATCCGACAGAGCAATCGGAATCAACTCCAACTCCAACGGCGGTTGGTATTGGGTTGAGTGCAACGACTCGGAATGAAAATGAAAATGCGGCGCGATGAGAGCGGCTAGCTGCGCTGTTGCTGGGGGACAATCGGAGCATTATCTCGGTAGGTGGCTCTCTCAGTTTTTCAGGTGGATAAGATGTCAGATGCGGAGATCGATAAAATGTATGCGCGATACGAATCCAAATTGGGAGCGGAGATGACAAAAACTCTCGGATCGGCGGCTATTCATTTGTACGCAACCGCCGTTGAGTATACTTCTCCCTATACCAAACACCGCGGGATTGATTGACGATCTAGAGACTGACCCTTTTATTTTATAGGTCACACTCTTAGAACAGCCTGCTGCTCAATTTATCACAAGTTTGGAATGTACTTAGCTCCGCTGACAACCGCGTTGACCACGGGTAAACACTGTCAATTTGGACATATACGACCACGAACTATAAGCCCTAATATTAATATCATAAATGATGACACAAGACACACCCGCGAGAGTGACGGAGTTGAACCCGATTGCTCCAACACAATCGAACCCGAGTGTTACTCCGCCACTGGATGACATACCGCATATAAAAAATCCCAAAAGACAGGCAGCTGGGCGGGCGGCGGCTGCCACCCGAAAAGTTAAACAAGATAAACTACTCACCGAGCTTCGAGAGGCTAAACAGTCGTTGCAATCGGGGACGGAGACAGCAAAACATCTGAAGACAGAGTTGAGTACAACAACACCCCCAATTCACGAATTGGAAGCACAGTCAACACCCAATCGGGGTTGGGCGAATCCGATTGAACCCAAATTCGTGAATTGGAGTTGGGTTGTTGGTGGTGGTCTGGCAGTTGTTGGTGCCCTGTGCGTGTGGAAATACCCCATAGTATCGAAAAAACAACCAGCCAGTGTTCAGAAGAAAGTTACGAAACACCAATCGCGATTGGATGCGCCCCATTTAAACATTGGTCGCGACCCCTTTTTATATGCAATAATTATAATGGCTGAACAAGATGGTAAAATGTTAGTGAATGCGCTTTTATCACGCCGTGGTGATATCGGGTTTCAGTATCGGTATGCTCGACTATCAAAGATGGCCCTAGGAGGATCCGCTCCCAAATTGGACATTTACTGCGAGAGAACGTAGGGCTCGCGACCTTAGATGTAGCGGCCGCAGTTTGGACCAGAGATTATCTAGTTAAAGCTGGAATTCTACCAGTTAATATATGGAAATAAATGGCTTCAATCGCAGTAATAGTAGGTGGTGCGCTTGTAAACGCATTGGCGTTCAGCGGTAGCAACTTTATATTCTCTAAAATGAGAAGCTCGAACGTGGATGAGGAGCGTAAGCGTCACGATTTAGCTGTAGAACAACTCAATAGCGCAAAGGAAGCGTGGTCGAAAAAACGAACCGCCCATCTGGACTGGGTCAATGAAGAGCTTCGCCGCGAAAATCATGCCGCACAAACTTTTCAGAACGTTGAAGAAGCCAACCGCGAGTACGCGCTGGCATATCCGCACAAAAGTATCGCGCTGTTGGATCGCGAGCCCCAACTTTCAGATTTCTATGTACCGTCAGAGCCCCAAAAAGACCGCGAGATCGCGTTCATCGTCGTGGGAATGGGTGTGGTGGGGCTCGTCGGCTACTATATTCAATCGAGATTTTAAATTAATTATTTTAAATAACTTTTTTTATAAATATATATATATAGAACGATGTCAGTTGACGAACTTTATTTTGCTATGATTGATGTAGGCTACACTACCCTTAAACACCGCATAGCTGGTGCAAAGGGTATGATTCGTCTGGCCAGAGATTCTCTCGAGACGTGGCGGGAGGACGAAAAAGCGACCACCCTTTTCGCAAAGCGGATGTTAGATTCCTTCACCAATCCTGGGGGATTAGATTTTCCCAAGTTCCTTCAGAACTTAACCCCCAATCGCGATTGTACTTCCAACAAAGGTTTATTATTATCGACGCAGTTACCGGACGATCTGGCGAGGGCATGTTGGGAGATTGTCCGATATATTAGAATACATCGCATACTATGAACACGCGCAAACTTAATACCAAACTATCGGTTCGCCTAACGCGCAAGCTAGCGAACGCGTACTATAGCCCCCGCGGGTACTGGAAGGGACTCGCGGCCATCAAGAACCTCGCGGCGGCGACCAAGGTTTCAGAAAACGCTGTCAAAGAATGGCTCAAGAAGCAGGCCATCTGGCAGATCTATTTACCCGCGCCTCACAATATTCCGCGCCCGAAATTCGACGTGCCGGTACCGAACCAAGTTCACCAAGCGGATCTCCTGTTTCTCCCTCCCTCACGATCGCGTCGGTCGTAAGACTACAAGTACGCGCTGACAATCGTTGACGTAGCGAGTCGTTATAAGGGGGCTGAGCCGTTGGCCACTAAAGAGTCTAAGGAGGTGGCCGAGGCTCTCTCCCGAATATATAAGAGGAGTCCTCTCAAATGGCCGAATCTTCTCCAGGTCGATCCCGGCCGCGAGTTCATGGGCGCGGTCTCATCTATTGTCTAAGCACGACGTTTCTGTCAGACGCGGCCGCGTCAACATCCACCGGGACCAGGGATCGTGGAGCGCTTCAATCGAACCCTGGCTGAGAGACTGTTCGGACACCAATACGCTAAAGAACTTGTAGACCCTCATTCGCGATCGACCGAGTGGGTGGCCAGACTGCCCGCCGTGGTCTCCGCACTGAACGGAGAGGTGACCAGATTGATAGGTAAGAAGCCCGTAGATGCTATCAAGTTTAAAAGGGTGACGAGCGAGCCCTCTGCCGTCTCGCGCGGGCGACCCGTTCGTTTAGAGGAGCAACGGCTTCCATCGGATATTGACATCCGGTACCTCTATCAACCGGGAGAGCTCGAAGGTGGCAGCCGCCGCGCGACTGATCCCGTGTGGTCTCTCCATGTATATCATCTAGATCGATCTATTACCAAGCCCGATGAGCCGGTGCTCTACTATTTGGATGATGGGCCATCTCGAGGGTTTGTTCGCGAAGAACTTCTCGCGGTGCCTTCTGACACCCAGCTACCCCCGGATCGTCAGAGTATTTAGTATTCTCTCAGAGTTCTCTTCTTTTTTTTTTTACCTATCCTATAGGCTCGGTGTGTAACCAGTCTTCCATCACTCTCCTCTTGTCGTAGTATGCCGAGAGTCCTAATTTTTGTTGACAGTACGTCTTCATCACCCCGTTGATCATTCGGAATGCCCTGTTCTCCGCCATATCCCTACCCCCTTCGAGAGCACTCTTATACCTTCCCCAAGTCAGATCATTAGATCTCTTCGACATCCCCTTGGCCGAGTGCTTAGATTTTCCATCACCGCTCACGTAGTAACACTTGCTACACAGAGCGATGGCTCTATCCCATTCGAATTCCAGCTTGAACAGTCCCGGAGATCTGTTGCTCCACACGTCCCACGCCAACAACTCGGTCTTCTCCTTATTAAACATTCTCTTCATATTATTTCTCACCACCGCCGCCAGCGTCTTCTCCGACAGCGCGAAGTACATGCTGTCAGTGTCCATCTGTATCAGTTCGAAATCTCCGCGATCCACGTACTTGTCCAAGAAATCGTAGTAGAACTCCAGCATCCGGAGCTTGGCCAACTGGTAGACCGCTATGTCACACTGAAACGGTCTGTTGATCACCACTCGAGTCTTCCTGCTCGATATCTCGTAAGCCTCCCCAATCTCCTCCAGGTCTTCGAACCACGCCGACCTCAGTGCCCGATCGACAGTCTTCTCATCCTTCGTATATGTGGTGTTCAGGTGTCTCTCTTGTGCTCTATCAGTTTGCCACAACACGCGTTGCCAACCAGTTTGAATATCTCCGCCAACACCGCCTTGCTCTTGTCGACGTCCCTCGTCCGTCTAGCAGCGGTGACCTCTTTAACGAACCATTGAAACGGTTTGCCGGGCGTGTAGTCTATCACCCTATGCACCGCCTTGACGATCAGACCGTGCTCCAGATACCACTTTAGCAGCGGGGAGTATATGATCATCTTCTTGGCGGACATTGCCCCCACGAGCTTTCTCTGCCCTTCGACTCTATTCCTCCCAGTCCCGGCCAGGTAGTCCTTCATGTGCTGCGGAACCTCGTTCTCATCGACTTTTCGATTAACGAACAGTGGTGACATTTCCGAGAACTTGTCTCTCAACGTTTCCGGGACCTCTATATCCAACTCCGCAAATCCGAACCACTTTTCACTCCTGACCTTCCTCACGAAACAGTCTATATACGACTGTCTTTCCGGGTCGTCACACGTCCATATCTGCTCCTCACCACACGGCATGTCCTTCGACAGAGTAGATAGATATAGAGCATTGGCATCGTACCCCAGCACCGCCTTGCACATCTTCTCCCGACTCCCCACCTTACCCCTGATCGTAGACCTTCCAGCCTCGGCGTATCTGGAGAATACTATGGACGGACCACCGACCAATCCCTGCTTCATCATCTCGTAAGTTTCAGACTTCGGTGACCACAGCTCGGACGTGTCCGCCTTCCCATCGATCGACCCGCGGAGTAGGTACTGAAGGGAAACACCGGGTAGAGACACAGCATCATTGAGTATGTCCACGCCTCTTCCCCTGTAGAACTCCGTCATTTTAGTCAGAGCCTCCAGGAACGGTCCTACATCCAAGTCGTTGTAGTGTTGCAACCATTCCTTGAACGTCTTCATCCCCTTTTCTCGGAATACCTTCTTACACTCTTTCCACTCGGACAACGACAGAAGGAACTCACCCTTCAACTTCGAGTACCGCTCGGGATAGTCTGGCAGCGCTATCGAACCACTCGTACGGAAAGTGAGACTTTACCGTTTTACAGTCGTACGCCTTAACCCACCGGTCGTACGTGGTACCGGGTACCAGATACTGGATGATGTCGAGAAATCTAAACTCCGGGGTAAACAGAAACATCGTCGTGCTGGCTCTCTTTCCGACCATCACCTTATTCACGGTGGCCGCCAACTTCTCTACAAAGTACTGCTTGATGAGGTTCAGGTCGTACCTGCTACAGTTGAACCCCACCACCGGGACTTGGTCAATCCAAGAGATAATCTTTGCTTGCTGAGACTTCGATAACATATCTATGTCGGCCGGCAGATACTTCTTCCTAACCCCCTCCCTGATTGCCTTGCCTCTCATCTGCAGCTCGGTCACGAACTTCTCGACTAGCGTGTCGGGATCTCGTTCGCATAGGTGTGTGATCCCTTCATGCATCGCATCCCCCAACGACACCGATATAGGAACGTGCTCGACCTCGAAGGTCAGGTCTTTGGTGGGTCGCGTGCTTTTTGACTTGTCGAGATACGCCTCGAAGTCGTAGACTATCTGGTGGGGGCACAGAGTCGTCTCCTCCTCGCGTGGTGATTGTGGATAGTAGGTATTCACCTCATTCAACCACTCGCACTCCCACATCACCACCAGCTCGTAACCCGCCTTCCTTATCTTGGCGTCTTGAATTTTCGTCCTCTTGTACAGCGATCTCGCGTTACCTCTCATGCAATGCCTCGGACACCCGTGCCAGTAGCATCCGTGAAACTGAAACACGGTCTCTGTCTCGGTCTCGTGACAGTAACCGTCGACCGGATCACCGGCCACCCACCTCTCACCACCGTGACCGCAGTTGGCGTGATGTATGTGCTTTCCCATCCTCTCCTCTTCTCTGCTCAACCATTGAATCGACCTCACACTCGCTGACCCCTTAGGATAGAACGCCTTCTCGTAGGCCGACTGCGGTCTCTCTACCCTCTTACCTGGACATGTCACCACGGTCTTCCCACCCATGCAGGTGGTCGCGTGCCTGTGCATGTTACACGACTTTGTGAACCGTTGTTGACATCCGGTGCACCCGTACTCGTTCGTCATCTTGCGGAGATTCGTTATGAGAAACGAGTGACCTCCGAAACATTCCTATCGTCATTGTCTTCCCCCAACCACGTCGTAATTTGCCGGAACCTTCAATGAGGTACCACACTCCATCGGCGGTGGGCTCGTAAACGCGAATACCCAGCTTGAAATGCTCTTCGACCTTCTTAATATCGTCCAGGGGAATTCCCTGGCTACCCGGTCCGTTATCATGCCCTAGATATTCGCGAGCCAGAGCTCGTGCCTTCTCACAACAGCGGTCTGGTCTCCCTCCACGTTGGATGGCTATGCACCTAAACAGACACAAGTAGTCGTCGTACGTGTCGACGGAATACATTCCCTTTTTCTGTCTTAACCACTCTGGGAGTTTTCCCGCTCCCATGAGAATTTGTTGCGCGTCGATGATCATCTTCACCTCGACCGATATCCAACGAACGAAGGTCCATTTTGTGTTTGGTCTATCGACTTTTTCGATGTCCATTCGACCTTTCTCTCTATCGGATATCCAACTCTCGGCTTTGGCGATCTCGTTTATCCACGGACTGCCCTTTGATTGTTTGTGATAGATCATAGTAGCGTCGGTCTCCATGTTCCTAATACGATACGAGCACGAATACCTCAGATAACATGCCGTGGTCATCTCTGGGCGAATTTTATTCATTATGCGATTAGCGATCTCCCCGTCTACCCCCCTCTCGAAAGTCCATACTATCTTCCTCCTACCCCTATCAACAGTTTCCCTAACTTCGGCTTCTTCGGCGAGAATCCTGGGACCCTCCTCCACTAAAGCTCTGGCGATATCTCTCCTCTTCTTGGGAGGTCCCCCCACCAGCCCTTGATAAATCTTATTGTAGTACGCCTTGTATAGGGGTTTTCTACGTGCACTGGGATCTTCTTTTACACGATGCGCGTAAGCGGTGGCGCGCAGACTGGCCGTCGTCTCGTTCTCCAATTTCTCGGAGCGTTTTTCGGGGTCGGCGGGCAGTCGTCCGGTCGAAACAGCACGCCGCAGCCTCTCCTCGTATACGACGGCTCGCGCGTCACTTATCCTATCTGCTATATCTTTCTTGAGTCTCAAACCTCTTAGGGAAATTCCCCAACTCTTAGCTTGCTCTCTCATTTGCTTTATGGTAGGCATTATACGGAGTATAACCAATAGATTTTTTATCTTCAATAGGGTGTAATTTATATTTTATTTGTAATAAATGTACGAAAGATTGTTGTAATATACTTAGTATAACTTATGGATAACTTGTCTTTAATAGGGTGTCTGTTTATATTTGTGACAGATTGGTGTAAAATACTGAGCATAACTTATGGATTTATTATCTTTAATAGGGTGTCAGTTGTTATTTTATTCGTAATAAAAGTATGACAGATTGTTGTATATATATACTGAGTATAACATAGGGATTTTTATCTCTAATAGGGTGTATCTTCTCATGTCATAAATATATGGTCTCGCGGTAGTAGTATATAAGAGTCACAAATGATACCATCATGCTGTGGAAGGGGCAGCGCGTAGCCGGTGCCTTCCAGAGGTGATGGTATCATTGTGACTCTTATATACTACTCCACGTATCACGTGTCCCCCAGTGAAATGATAACCACGTGTCCCCCAGTGAAATGATAACCACGTATCCCCCAGTGAAATGGTAACCACGTGTCCCCCAGTGAAATGGAAACCACGTGTCCCCCAGTGAAATGGTAACCACGTGTCCCACAGTGAAATGGTAACCACGTGTCCCCCAGTGAAATGGTAACTACGTGTCCCCCAGTGAAATGGTAACCACGTGTCCCCCAGTGAAATGGTAACCACGTGTCCCCCAGTGAAATGGAAACCACGAGGCCCCACCTGCGCCCAGTGCGGACGACCTCCATATCTGGCCATGATGGCACTGAGGGCCGCATACATCCTCGACTTCAATGCCTGCTTGTCCACGATGCTGCCTGGCGAGCTGCAATGGAATATGATGTCATGAGACACGCCGATTTCGTACCAACTAACATGTTTTCCAGAAGAAATTGTGATATTTTCCGTAAATTTACGAAAAATATCACAGTATATATTGTTCATGAGATATGGCATATTTTCTTAGGTACACAATCACATGGCGTGTCTCGTATATGGCTGTGACTAGAGATATGTCGATACTGGGGTTTGTGACCAGTGTAGATCCAAATCGAAATATTGATGGAGTAATGTTCAATTTAGATATACATTAATCCATTTCATGCTGAGGATACGTCATTTTATTTGTAGAAAATCCTAAACATTTTCTTTATATGAGCTCAGAAATATATGTTGTGACCACCATTTGAACCGTCTCGTCGAGACCCCTGCACGCGACATATAATCCTGTGGAAAATAATCCTGGTGCTGAGAAAAAAAGAATGAAAGAACTTACTTGAATGTAAGAACTTCCACGTAGCAGGAGTCTTGGTTGTAGGCCGGACTTATATACAAGTCATCCTGGCGGATATATTTGCCGATTACACACGAGGGTCCTGGGTTAAGGGCTTTCAAACATTCTATTAACTCGACTGTAACATCCTTGGCTTTATCCCTGAAAATCAACAACAAGAAATCAGTAACGCTGATGGATGTACGCGTCAAAACATTAACACACTTTAACGCAACTGTATATTGACTATGACCCAGAACACAGGAGCCACATGGCTGGGCCATAGAATGAACAGATGGATTATAACAAATAAGTATATGAAGTTTCAAGCCAATCCGACATACAGTAACAAAGATAGTATGTAGCTGAAAACATTAACGCAAATCTCGGATAGACAGACACACACATGTAGAGATGGACAGGGTTTTCTGGTACAATAATGACCATGTATACAACCATGTAAAGAAGAAACCAATACAATACCTCATGATAAAAGCACGACACGCTCACAGCGATGGTTGAGGAGCCTTCAACGCGGCAGAAAAATGCTTTCACGACCAGCCGTGTGCGGTCCCAAAAGGAAAGCAACAGAACGTGAAATACATGAAAATAAAACAAATGCACCAAAAGCTGCTATTCCTCGAATGCCTGGACCGACAAACAAAAACGTTAACGCAAATTTTACGGATCGACGGATGGATGAAAGGACGGACAGAAATACGCAAACTATATACTCCTCTATACACACTTCGTATGCCGGGGAGGTAGAAAAAGAAAATGATATTGAAGTACAGTACACGAAGACAATCCAGCAAGGGTACCGCTTTGGAACGGCCAGCGTACACAACCGTCCATTGGAGGTTACCTCGCCATTATTCCACATTCAAGGCAATCAAAAACGATTAATGTAGTGGACGAAAAAGACAAAATAATCCCCACGAAAAAAAACAACAGTGCACATGAAAGGAAATATTGTACATGTACAGTAGAAACTCACTAAACCGGACACCCAAACATTATATGTCTGCTTAATTGTATGTGTGTACATGTATTGTCATCTCTCACCGTTGATAACGTCCGTTCATGGTCGCAAACCACATATACCTGTTTTGCGGTGCCCATATGCCTGATTTACTGCGGAGCCTCTCTAAACCGAACACCCTGGGGACCTCCAAGTGTGTCCGGTTTAGAGAGGTTCCACTGTAAATATAAGATAAGAAGTAAATGTGACGACACAAAACACAAGCCACAACACTTTCTTTCGAAAGCTGCATTCTGTTTGTTAGTTGCGAACAGTAAGACGTGCAATCTACGCCATCTAAGGACGGTATGGGAGTAGATTGCAAGACGTACTGTACGCAACTATGTGTTAAATACCTCGTGACAGCCCACATCATTATGTACAGGATGTCTGACCACTTTGTGTCCAGTGTAGGCGCAAATATATTGTCAGACCGGTCCGACTTCTCTTGAAGTAAAGCACTTTCTTCAAACGGCAATGACTGTACAACCTGAAAATGGAAACAAGTAAGACACCGGCGACTTATATATTTGTATTTCAGTGTGTTAATCCTTTCACCCCTAAGTAACTGGAATGTATTTTGATATGCTAATTTTGCAGCCAATCCAATCGTCACAAAATGATTTTCAGATTAGTCCATTTATGAAAAGGGGGTAATTTTTTTTTTCTCAAAAATATGAAAGTTACTTTCAAAAAGTGTAGACCCTGATGAGACTGCTCGTCACGAGACGTCACGGGCCGGCTCATCTGGATCTACAATGATTGCCAATACCACTATACAGGTTTGTGGTTAAGAAAGGGTTAAATTCAAGGCCTTTTCGTGTGTGAATAATACTTGTTTGAGCTACATGAAATCAGCTTTCTTCGGTTTGTTTCAACATATATCATTCGTAATTTCATGAAATACGTTTACAAAATTTACACCGTAAATGGCGTTGACAGAAGTTTCAGAGTACATGCGGAATTATATTTCCGCATGTACTCTGAAGATTTTGTCAACTTTTGACTTTATTCATGAAAAATATTGTAAATTTTGTAAACTTATTTAATGAAATTACGCCGATGTCCGAAGGTACAAAATCACATGGCGTGTCTCATATGAGCAGACCGTGGTCGAGGAGTAACAACGTCGGACTGCCACGCTGGCGACCCGGGTTCGATTCAGGATTCAGTTCCCGGGTATCAGTATTTCTGAGATACTTTGTATTTCCTGCTCTACTAGTCCTTTCGGATGGGGACTTTAAAATGGCGGTCGCGTGTATCAGATTTGTATGTATACTGAGCAAAACTAGAAACGTCCCTCCATGTTTAAGGAAAGATTCAACAAAAACCAAAAGGGTTACTTTTAAAAATCAAAATGGAAAAACAAGTTCATTCATTTCTGTATCAAAGCCAATAAATTGCATTTGGATATCTTGTTAAATCGAGAGATAACCGGCCAAGGGCGGTAGGGGTCAAAATCAAAAATCACAAAAACTCAGAAATGTGTTACTTAATGTTTAGAGATGGAATTTCAATAAGTAATGTGGCAAATTCAGTAAATCTCGTTAGTACCGAGTGTGGCCACCATTTGCATGAATGCATGCAATGATCCTACGCCGCATCGACGTGACGTACGGCAATACCAGTGCGTTGGGCAAATTCCTCAATTCCCGTTGTAACGCCCGTGTAAGATCGCGAACATTGTCAATCTGATGGTTAGTTAGCTCGTGCTTTGCGGCCCAGCTCATCCCATATGTGCTCAATGGGATTGAGATCCGGGGAGACCGCGGGCCATGGCATGACGTCGACGTTGTTTTGCTGTAAGTATTGAGTGGTGACCCTGGCTACGTGAGGGCGGGCATTGTCGTGCATCAATGTCACACCAGGACCATGCTGACGGATAAATGGTAAGGCATGTGCATTTAGCACATCTGCAACATAACGTTGTGCATTGATGTTGCCCTGTACAACAACCAAATCTGTCTTCCGGTTTCCCATGATCCCACCCCAGACCATTACGCTCCCATCCCCCAAACCTGTTCTTCTCAACAATGCAACAATCGGTGAATCTTTCATTTTTACGCCTGTATACCCGTAATCTTCCGTCAGCATGACTAACTGAACCGAGATTCATCGGTGAACAAAACTCGGTTCCAGTCAGCCCTTCTCCAGTTCAGATGACGTCGCGCCCATAACAGTCTGGCAGCACGGTGACGTTGGGTCATTATCTGACCAGTGTACGGGCGGCGTGCCCGGATTGGTTGGGCGTTACGACGTAACCGGTTGCGAATGGTCTGCCCTGAGACACCGTATCGCCTAGCAGTGACTGTGGCTGCCAATCGACGTTGACGTAAGTGCGTCAACGTAATGTAACGATCGGCTCTAGCCGTCGTTACACGAGGCCTACCAGGTCGCTGCCGGTCGTGAACATCCCCAGTCTGCTGGTACCGGGCTGCAAGACGACCAATCGTCTTCCGACAGCAACCAAACCGAGGCGCGACCGCCCTGGCGGCCATCCCACCCGCAAGCATCCCAACTGCCTGATTTCGCTCGTTTTCGGAAAGCCGTGGCATATCGAAAACAGTGAAAAATTAAAAAAGTTTTTTAATTTTCCGAATAGCCCCTATTGCATGAATGGTACGACATGAACTGAATCACCTTATCGATGACAAGTATAGCGTGCACGTGCAAAAAGTGGAAATCAACGTTCCGGTCACTGGCCGCTATGTAAACCGTGTGTATCAGCTAAACTCTACACGATCGTATTCTGAACATCGCCACGGTTTAAAATACATGTACTTTGAACATGTGGTACATACATAGACAGAGCTACACCGGCTATAAAACAGGGACGTTTCTAGTTTTGTTGAGTATATTTACATTTCAATAAAGTAGTCCGGCGTGGTGCCTGATGACCGGTACCGTTACGTTATGTCAAATTTCGATTTTCATAGGCCCTTTAAAAATAATTATATTATTTAAGCATTTGCCTCAATTATTAATATCAATGTGGCATGTTGGTTATGCAAAACGTAGATGATGTTGAAATGACAGTCGTGTTGCTCAATGACCGCCGATGATCGCGATAAATAGAGAATAATAGGTTAGTGCAGTGAATGGGAAAAAATATCTGGCAATGCTTAGGAAACGGGATGGGCGAGGCTCTGCCGAGCCCATCCCGTTTCCGTGCCGCGCCAGATAGGCACTGCATAGGCACTGCGTTGACGGGATAAAATACTAACATCACCAGAAGAACTTAGCTGATGTGAGTTTAAAACTTCAAGACATTATGTCTCGACTATGTCATCGTCAACATATCCACGATAATCGGCTACCACGGACTGTACAAAGTAACTTCCTCGAAACAGATGAAATATGTCCATTTTGTTCAGCCCATATACAGTGCAACCTCTCTAAACCGGACACCCTGGGAAGTCCCCAGGGTGTCCGGTATAGAGATGTTGCACTGTAAATCAGATATATGGCCACTCCAATACATGTTTCAGCGCTTTGCAATCACGAGCAGATAGTGCCATCGGCGATAAACAACTGCGAGACCCATCAAAACCGCCCACACATGGGTGAAAATGGTATACGGTTTAGAGAGGTTCCAATGTAGCACCAATATAACCCTTACAAGCAGGCAATTAGTTCTATCGTCTTCATGGTGTTCATAGTTGTTCCCTTATCTATACATTAACACATGCCCCGCCCACAGGCGTTTGAACAGATGGTCAGTTGTCATATGGGTGTTTTTGTGAATTTTGGGTAGATTTTGTTGGATTTCGTTGGTTTTGGGTAATTTAGATAGTTTTGTGCAACTTCTAATGCACAATCATTACACACGCTAGTAATCGTCAATTATTTACACATTCAACGTTCAGAACTTTCGGACTCATTTTATACTGGCAACATAAATTCGTACTTATACGTGTAACTCGCTGGAGGTGACGTAAATTGTATGTTGGTAACGATGCACCCAAACCACCAGATATACCGAAATAACCCATGAAACATCGAAATATGAACCGTTCTTCAAGAACCTGTGGTCCCGCCCTGGCGACGGCTGTGTGTGGGCATACATGGGGAATAGGGCGAGAAAATGTCCACAGAGGCGGTTATTTGACAGCTGGATCATTCCTCGGAAAGACAAACCTAGATGCTCACAAAGTATGGATTAACCCGAATTATCTGTCTCTAACACAGGGCGACTTACAAGTCGCCCTGCGTTAGAGATAGAGAATTCGGGTTAAAGGTACCTACCCATTCAGTAAGTTATAATATGGGGAGGCAGATAGGTTTGTATATTCAGTAGATATGACATTTTCTGGCAAAATAAACATTAATTTGCCATTACCCCACGTATTGATTGACATTATTATACAGTTTATATCAGAATTGGTGAAATAGTGACAAAATTATACACTTATTTTAATTCCTATAAAGAACAATTTGTGTCTACTGAGTGGGCATGTTCCTTTAAGTATGGACATGCACTTCTGTAGATATAGCTGTGACCGACGAAATGGGCCGTGTGGAATTTGTGACCAGTAGAGCTTCTGATCAAATAGCACATTTCATCAGCCTGGTAACAATTAAACCGCTTGTCATTGATGGAATGGCGAATAGTGCAGTATATCCGAGCTGACCTGGATATACACTGGTCGCAAAACAAAAACATAATTCTCCAGTCACAACCTCATGTATAATACCTCTTCCTTTCGCGAGACATGTTCACCAATGGCCTGCTCGAAGTGGTTTTCGCTGGGAATGTTAAACCGGAAGTGATCCGAGTATTCCGCCATCGACTCCAAGCTTTCCAGCATCTGTACATGCAGAAAACACATGGAAGCAACTCGCAGTTTTCCCGGGATCCTGGGAACCCCTGTTGTTTAGGAGGAATCCATGAACGTTCAGGAAGATCCCATTCAACAAAATGTAAAAATCGGCATGTCTATGCTGCGGAATCCCAGGCTAAAAATATTTGGGTCAAACCCTGGAAGCGAGGCTGTCGATATTTGGATAACAGGTTAACACAATGACAATATGTAATGTTTACTCAGAATATCTGAGACACGCCACGTGATTTTGTACCTTCGGACATCTTCGTAATTTCATGAAATACGTTTGCATTATATTTCGCATGTACTCTGAAAGTTTTGTCAACTTTTGACTTTATGTATGAAAAACATTGTAAATTTTGTAAACGTAACGGTATTTAATGAAATTACACAGATGTCCGAAGGTACAAACTCACACGGCGTGTCTCAAATGTGGATGTCACTGACGAAGTGGGGCATATGGGTTTTACGACCAGTTTAGATTCAGTGGCCGATTTCACCAAAATTGCAAAGTATACTTATCTCGCTAAGTACACTTTGAGGGTGAAATTTTCAAGTTAAGAATCAGTTGTTAATGTTTTATTATGTTGAACGTATTACATTATCACTGCCATTAGCAACTGCATATATTTGATGATTAAAAGTATGTATAATTATTATACTGCATTTATTACATTATCACAGCCAAAATGGCTGTGATAATGTAATACATTTAGTATAATAAAACCGTCTCCCTCAAAGTGTACTTAGAAAGATAATTATACTTTACTGGAGCTACACTGGTCATACATCGAATAAGCCCTATTTACCCAGTGACCGCCACATATGAGACACGCCATGTGATTTTGTACCTTCGGACATCTGCGTAATTTCATTAAATACGTTTACAAAATTTACAATATTTTTTCATAAATTAAGTCAAAAGTTGACAATATTTTCAGAGTACATGCGCATGTACTCTGAAAATATTGTCAACTTTTACCGCCATTTACTGAACATTTTGTAAACGTATTTAACGAAGTTACGTATATGTCCGAAGGCACAAAATCACATGGCGTGTCTCAAATTATATAGACAGCGATAGCGGTAGTTGTATGTGCGGTAGTAACGTGCGTGCGACGTGAGGTAACCAGAGACTAGCAATACATGAGAACAATTAAAATAAATAACGTTGAAACTGCAACGAAAATAACCAACATAAATGTGACTGCAACTTGAGAAAGGGGGCTTATGGGATTTGTGATCAGTGTAGCTCTTGATCAAATAGCACACAACTGTAGCTTGGTAACTGCGAACAGTGCCGATCCTGGTCAGACTGTGCGGATGCACAGGCTGATCTGGATCTACACTGGTCGCAATACTCATAAGCCCCATTTCTTCAGTTACAGCCCACAAGTATGTTGACAAAGACCACAGCAGTATGGACAGGGTACCGACTTGGAATTTTCAGTAACATGCCCATAGGATTAATCCTGTTAACATGTATACCTGAAATATCGTGTCGTCTGTCGCTTTATTTGTATTACCATTTATAAAAGAAAACGCTTTTATCACATGGAATCTTTGTTATGCCGTGTTATAGCCCATTTCATAAATGTGTTATGACACACGTGTAATAACACATGGAGCGCATCAAGTTTTAAACGTCATTACAAGCGTTGTTAACTCATTAAAATTACTGCAATTGTCAGAATGAGCTCCCGTTTGGAAGTATGAAGTGTATATAAATAACAATAACATGTTATATGACATATTTACAATAATTACATTGCTAGGATTAAAACTATTTTTCTCTGTGGAGATTTTCAACTAAATGCGAAAAGAGTCAATGGCGTCTACTCATTGAAACGTATTGGATATCTTCCATTTTTTTTTCTGCATTTTGGGGCAATAGTCATGTGATAAACAGAATCTCAAACACGTTTCCCTTTGATATGAGATTTATGAAACTCGTCCGCAATTTATTGCACCTCCCCAGAGGCTCGGTGCATAAACTGTGCGCGATTCGTTTCATAAATCCCATATCAAATGGATCCTCTATGTATCTTTACGTAGTAATTTCGATGCATTCGAAGGTTAATAGAGTCGCAGTATAAGTATAGATATATTAGTATCATACATAGAGGGCATTTTGCATTTACAATTCTTGTTAAAATTCTTTACCGAGTTCAGAACAAACTCAATATATGTTTGTTTATTTACAAATTAGTAAACCCGTTTAATATATAGCATATGAAGTCATCATTCAAGTATCTTTCTAATGCACTCTATAAATATCACTCAATTTGATTGGCTGATGGTTATACATTACAGGTATTTCATTGTTGATGAACGTTCGCAAATTATTTAAATATGTGTGCCTACGCCAGTAGTAAGAAGTGCATTAGAAATAGGTTAAGCGCATTGTAATTTTGAACTTTGCGGCGTATATCAGAAAATGATAGGTCGGAAATTCTGTTTTCCGCGACAGATTTTCCGACCAATCATTATATACGCCGCATTTGAAAATTACAATACAGTTAACCCTATAATTTAGTATACAATATACATTCTACCACACACCTAGACTATTCTAGGTCTGTGATTCTACTGACTGTGGTAGTTGATGTTCCATAGTCTCGTTGGTGCAGCCTGAATCCCGGCTCACACTGCAGTGTCACGTTCAGAATGATGCCCAGCACGCCCAGCGACAGGCGGGCAGCCGGGAACAAGTCGGCGTTCTTAGTCTCCGATATCTCAATTATTTCTCCGGACGCCAGAATCATCTCCATGGCAACGATCTGCACAACAGAAAGCACATACCCATTCTTGTATGAAACTACTACTTTACCAAGGGCGTCGGAAGCATCAGAATATTGGTCAGGCGAAGGTCGGGGATCCTCCACCACACACCTAAAGTGTATGGTGTTATCATTCATTTGAACAGTCTCACCGAGACGGTTCAACTGAGCGGTAACAATATAAACGTTTGTTGAGAAATTAGAAAAAATGCAGAAAAATATTTAGAGATGTGTGCATCGGATGATATAATGTTATCAAACGGGTTCTAGCCGACATGAAAAACAAAACCGAAAATGCATGTTCAAGTCAATAGTATGATTCATGTTTATATAATATTAATAATAACTAGAGCAGCTTGAGCTGCATCAACGGTTTGAGCCTCAAACATTGATTTCATGTGTAACTAAGCTTTAGCCCAAGGTGTAAACTATCGGTTGCAAAAAGAATTTCTGAAGTTTTAGAATGAACAGTCCAACAGTATTGTGTTCGCATCATCACACCGATGTGGGGCCGGTTAGCTTAGAGGTAGAGTGATGGGCTCGGAGCGAGGGATACCGGGTTCGATCCTCAGCCAAAGTTTTAGCTAAAGGACAGAAATATCGACTACAGCAAAACAATTGAAATCGAATGATAAATAACGAAGCTGACGTCACATCCGTTTGCTCTATTTTGAAAACTTGAAAAAATACGTTCATCTTTGACATCGAATAGAGCCGTAAGTAGTCAATATATAGCTCTGAAAATTATCATATTTCATGCGACTGACACTCCCCTATCACCCTGGCAAGAAATTATGTTGCTGACAGTACTGTACAAATTGGAAAACGTTTGTAAAGACCACCCGTTATCAGCCGAAATTCGGCAAAATCGTTGAAAAGTATGTACATTTTTCAACTTCAAATGCATATAGCTCTTTTATTTGAGCAGATAGCCGAAAACTGTCAGCGAATCTGAGATAGACAATTTTGTCAGCTTTCCGATGCAAAATGAATTCTTGAAATCGGTTGGAAAATAAGGAAGTTATAGGAAGTATGACGTCACTTCCGTTTTCGTGGAAAGTAGCATTAACAGATATCTGAACATCTCTGAGTATCTGCTCACACTTGATCCAAATCGGCATACAAAATTTGAAGTCGATCCGACCAGCGGTTTGGTGTAGATGGAGGGAGCCCGTAAGTCAGCGGATGATTATTTTTCGATAGTTATCGCCCCTAAATTGCAGTTTACGCCATTAGTAAATACACCTAATAAAACGGAAATTACATATGTGCAATATTCCGCCAGTGAAGTTTTCGTTTGTTTTTCACCATAGGCCGGGCACAAAGCGGGAAAGTTTTAGCTAAAGGACTGAAATATCGACCGCAGCAAGAAATTTTGAAATCTATTGATAAATAACGAAGCTGACGTCACATCCGTTTGCTCTATTTTGAAAACTTGAAAAAAAGACGTTCATCTTTGACATCCAATAGAACCGGAAGTAGTCAAGATAGAGCTCTGAAAATTATCATCTTTTATGCGCCTAACACTCCCCTATCACACTGGCAAGAAATTATGTTGCTGACATTACTGTACAAATTGGAAAACGTTTGCAAAGAACACCCGTTATCAGCCGAAATTCGGCAAAAATTCGACAAAATCGTTGAAAAATATGTACATTTTTCAGCTTCAAATCCCTATAGCTCTCTTATTTGACCAGATAGCCGAGAACTGTGAGTTCGAGATAGAGAATTTTGTCAGCTTTCCAATGCAAAAATAATTTTTGAAATCGGTTGGAAAATAAGGAAGTTATAGAAAGTATGACGTCACTTTCGGTTTCGTGGAAAGTGGCATTAAGAGATTTCTGAAAATCTCTAAGTCTCTGCTCACACATGATCCGAATCGGCATGCAAAATTTGAAGTCGATCCGACCAGCGGTTTGGGCTGTAGACTGAACGGCTGAATAAAAAAATAAATAAAAACCAACGAATACAATAGGTTTTCGGCGCAGCTGAAAGCCGCCTCAAACCTAATAATTACATTCCTGGTCGTTTTTATACATGTATATGAATTCTAAATATTTCAATAAAAACAAATTATTTTTGTCAAAATTATTGATCCGGCTATCGCCGGATCTGCCGTAACTCATTGTATGTATTTGTATTTTATTATTGGTGCATATAGTTGTGTCAATGTTTGTAAAAGTCGCAGGATTTTTCAATTCAATATCAACTACACTGTAGTTGATATTGAATTGTAACAGTGGAACCTCTCTAAACCGGACAACACGAAACACATGTGATCATAATGTTGATGGGTTTCCTGGTCATTTATCTCAGGTGATAATGCCTGTTCGTGATCGCATAGCACACAACTATGGATCGGAATAATCAAATGCCGGATTTACAGTAAAACCTCGCTAAACCGGACACCCTGGGGACCTCCCAGGGTGTCCGGTTTAGCGTGGTTTCACGGTACATGTATAACCCGTACAACCATATGTACCAGAATTCCAACATTTGAAAACACTACAGAATCCATATGATTCGGCTCGTAAGGTGTGGTCACATCAGGATCTGCCACTTTCGCAAGGACTTCATATTTATTTGAAGAAAAAAAAGGAACAAACTTTTTTATAAATGGCCTAGTCTGAAAATCATTCTGTGACGATTCGATTACTCGGAAAATTAATATATCACAGACCATTCCAGCTATTTATGGTTGAAAGGTATATTCTAGTATGTACAAGTGCTAGTACTGTTTGAGACACGCTATGTGATTTTTTACCTATTACGAACATGTGCGAATTTTATGAAATATATTTACAGAAACGTTGATATATTATGTAAATGGTGTCAGTAGTATATAGGGAGTCAAAATGATACCACCTAACGGTGGTATCATTTTCACCCCTATATACTACGACCACCACCCCCGATAAAACACCGTTTCGTCCAATAGCACAAACTGGTCACCAACACAAAAAAAACGTGACAATTGGTGTCATAATACATCACGTATTTTGCACTTGGACTGAATTTCAAAAAAGTAATAAAAAATAGCAAATGCCTCCACTCGTGTACACAACTCCAGCGACTGGGCAGATTTCTAGCCGGCACCCAGTCACTGGGGGTGTTGGGACCTTTCTTAAGCCCACTCATCTGTTGGCTCACAGTCTCATTTTACGGGTCGCCTTGAACCCCATTGCCAATTCCTCAATTCAGAGAAACCAGCGAAGTAAGGTGAGCCTATGTGTGAATTTGGTTTCCGAAATTGCAAGCTCTTAGGTAGAAATCTTTTAGGCCGGCACCTTTGAGCTATACAATTCCATCACCAATTCACACACACACACACATTTAGAGACTGCTACCATTAAACAGACGAGACGGACGTCATACCGGATCAACAACATGGCACACACGAGATGAGACCAATTGTTGTTTTTTTTTTTTTTTTTTTTGCTTATATTTAACGGCGGCACTGGCTCGAGGACCTTGCATGCCGTCTCCCAAGAATGGGAGAAAGAACGGAGGTAGAGATTTTTTGAGAGAAGCCGGTAATTCGTATTTACAGAGCAACTACGAATTATCGGTACCCATTCACAGCTGGGTGAACTGGAGCAGTGTGGATAAAGTGTCTTACTCAAGGACACAACGCAGCGCCTCCGGTGAGGCTCGAACCCACGACCTTTAGATCAGCAGTCTGACGCTCTAACCACCAGGCCACTGCGCTCCACTTACCAATTGTTGTAAGGCTTTCAAAAGTATATATACTCATCACTTTCCTATACAACATCAAAATGGTGCGCAAATTATAATTATTTAGAAACACTTAGCTAGGTTCACGAATTTCCGGGATGGTTCGTTATTTTATTAATTTGATAATTAGTTTTGTAAAAATTATTATTAATTAATTTTAAGAAAATTATAAAGTTAATTAATATAAGAAAAAAACCACAAAGTATAATTATTTATAAACACTTAGCGAGGTTCACGAATTTCCGGGATGGTTCGTTATTTTATTATTATATAGGTGCAGTAAACAATTTATTAATTAATTTTAATAAAATTATAAACAATTTAAAAAATCGGGTAAAAATTATAAACAATTTAAAAAATCGGGTAAAAATTATAAACAATTTAAAAAATCGGGTAAAAAAAATGTTACAGCAATTTTATTATTATATAGATGCAGTAAACAATTTATTAATTAATTTTAATAAAATTATAAACAATTTAAAAAATCGGGTAAAGAAATCCACAAAGTATATCGATACGCGGTTATAGAAATGTATGGTGGTCAGTGGGTGTCGCAAAGGGGCCCTAAATTATTATTTTACGTTCCGTATGGAGGGGCCGTCGGAACAGCTGGAATGTATGGTGGAGGAATATCCTGATGTCGCTGTAGACACGCAAATAAGAAAATCACGTCCCGAGACGGGCGAGGAGATTTTTTCTCTCGTCGGCCCTCCCTTCCATTACGAGTTTTTTTATATCTTCGTCCGCGAGAATTTGTGGTCGAGCCTTGGACCGGATGGTACCCTTTAACTCCTGGTATCTGACCATCTCTTCGACGACCATTTTGAACTCGCTATCTAATATATCGTTGTCGGCTATCGCTTTTGACACGATAACGTCGATACTGTTTTTCTTAGATCTCGCGAGAACCGCTATTCGATCGTGCTTTCGACTCTTGGCCTCTAGTTTTCGGCCCACAAGCATGGCCGTCATGCAAAGCAGTCCCGCCCCCGACGCTACACCACTCAAGGCCACCGCGACCGGTGCAGCGACGATTGTTGACAATAAAGACACACTCCCCACCCCGCTTATAACGGATGCTGAGGCTAACGCGGTGCTCACCCCCTCGACTATATTGACCGACCGTCTATATTTCTTCGCATATCCCATTCGCGTCTCTCCCTCGTGTTGTAGAATATGTTGTATCTCAACGATCCTGGTCATCCTAAAGGACGCCGGGTCGACCGTCCCCAAAGGTAAGTGTGGATATAGTTTCTCGTCATTCATCATAAATCAAGTTGTATTAACAGCGTAACAATAGTGGAGGAAGCTGATTGGGCAGCAATTTTTGTAACAAAGTTAATAACACTACCTGCCGAAACTTTAATTGTAGTGTCATCATCAAATATAGTAAACCCTGACCTCTGCCCCGCGTGTTTGGTGATGCCAATATTCTGTTCTACACCATTCAGGACGATATTCACTCGGACTTCGTCAGTGGCGTGTCCGCGAAAGTTGACCGAGCAGACCGCCAGTCGAAAAATCGTCCCGGACACTGCCATGGTGTATCCCCCGTATCTGTTACTCGCGTTGGCACCGAATGAATATTCGTAGGCCCCCTCGCTTAGTGAACCCCGCTCCTCGGCACAAACTGTTATGACGTGTCTGCTAGCTTGCAATGTTCTAATTGTTCAACCGCCCTAGTTAAAACTGTGTGGGACTGTGATACGCCCCTCTCCAGTCTTCTCATTGCGGCTTCATCGTATGCTCCGGCCACGACGGGAACGTCCCGTTCTAAGGTGGAACTACTTGGACCGTATATGCTCATGATTAATATGTATATATATATTAATGTTTAATCGGTTATTTCGAGAACGACCGAAATCGGGTAATCGTTATTCAACTTTCTCGCTTGATCATCGAGAATAGAAATCTTCAACTCATGAATGTGTCCCGATTCCAAAACTTTCATCTCGGGGTGTGGGAAGTATAAGGTCAGGGTAGGGTCTCACCATAGAAACAGTCGCTGGCGTGCACAGTTTTTAATAATGTGCTGGGAGCTCCATCTAACGTGTTGTACGATGTGTTCAATTGATCCAGGTGCTACCCTGAGAGTTTTCGTGAAGGACGAAGTCCACCGGGTCATCGCCGGTGTACTCACCTGGATTAAACCAACCCCTATTATCGGAGTATGTTTTTGTAAAAACCGAGCCGCACAACCAAATCCTGGGTGATCGTTACCCGGTTGGCGGGTTCGACGGTTAATGTCGCGAGTCCGGTAACCTTCGAGATTGTGAGGCTGGCTCTACCATCAAGCTCCGACGCAACAAAAGCTTGGAGGCTCTCGAACTCCAAAGGCCGGGAGGCAGCTTTACACCTACTGTCGTCTATCCTTCACGTAGGTGAACCCTTCGCCCTCCCCCACGTTTTTCCACCCAACCGTGAAGGTGATTGATCTGAGGCCTACCCGGCGTTTTCCGCAGCAGTTGTCGATTGACTTTTGAAGTTCACAACTCTCATTTTGAACATTAGTGATAGAAGCAAACATAATAATAATATCTTTCAATGGATACCCAAGCATTTAGCTTTAAAACTCTAATGCAAAGTATTCAGTCGGGGGTGTATACACTCAAAAGAACACCATTGGTGAGCTGGTGCACCTCACAATAAGAGCTAGTTTGGGCGCGGGTTTCGACACAAATTTCACTAACATGTTTGAAAAGTACAGACTTCCTAAAACCGTTACACAGGATGTCATAACAAACTGGAACAATAATCATATGCAGTTCTGGCAGAACCAACTAAATTTTACCGTGTGGTGTGCCACAACCGGGTGTGGCGTTTCTTTCAGAGACCACATAAAAGACAGTAACAGCGTGTTAAGCAGTAGCGTCTACAACTTTCATGTGTATTATGCAATTAGGAGGATTCTTAAAGAACTAGGCACTCCATTACCTCAAGACAATGGCTGGAACCCCATTTCCAACACATACGACCGTAAGGCGTTTGAACGGATGTGTGACGAATTTAAAGTTTCAAAAGATGCGGACTGGAGACAGAAAGTATTTCCTAACAGCAACAGCCTGGGCACCGTTCTCATTCGGGGCCAGTCCGGGAATTGGACGCAGACTGATTTTAGACACGATCGATCGGGTGACCACATCGTCAGTCGGAACGCCGGAAATTTTGATCCTGCGACGATGACCTTCGGGCCGGAAGTATCTGGAGGTCGGCACTGCGGCGTCTCATCCTGCAATTAGTTACCTCCGAAACGAGCTCACGTCGATTATATTTTACAAGACGAAAACGTGCAGAAGGGTATAGAAACCTTTATATTGGACGACGGTCTAGGGTTTACGCAGGCCGGTGTTACCCCCGCCTCAACGACTCCATTCGCACATACGTCTGGGCCATCCTCGGCGCACAGAAGCAAACTCGCAGTTCTATAATAGGAGTCGGAACCGCGTTTGACGCGCAAAAACAATTCTTGGCACTTGTAGAGGACGCCATCTCAGCTTAGGTGGACCTGGAGAAGGCGATCCAGAATTATCAAGACGTTTTACAGAATGCTAGTACCCCAGTAGACTACGTATTTGGTATAGGTCTTTATATGGCGCCGAGCAATATGATACTACGAGACGACCCGGTTGACGGTTACAATAATCAAATCGTAATCGCCACCGCCAATCAAAGAAATCGGCCACAACGGGAACGTGAACGTGCATATCATCAAGCGCACCCCCAACAGCGGAAGCGATTTCATAAAACCCCCAATTCACTAATCGGATACACCCACCCCAATTCACGAATCAAGTTCATTTAAACCCGTTGTTCCACCCGCGGAAACACCAATCATGAACACTGTTGACATTGGAAGCACAACCCACGAGGAGGAGAAATTAGGACTCGTCGTTGCCCTCGTGGCAATCGGACTGCTTGCGCTTTGGTTTTAGAAACTCTCGAGCGGAGAATAGTAGGAGACCGGCGATCGCCACGATTAAAGCCCAAGTATTATTGGCGAGCCATCCGACTCGTTTTTGATTGGAGATAATATAGATAACAAGAAGGAGAGGATACCTCCTATCAACCCAGGCAGCGCGGCAGCCAATTTTCCTGCTAATTTAGCCCCAAGAGATTGGCGAGGGCTTTTAGTTGTTTTTTTATCCATTCTTTGGCTCCACCGGATGGAGCTGGTGCTGGCGCTGGTGCTGGCGCGGGTGCTGGTGCCGAACCACCCGTGATAGATAGAACTAGAGACGATATAGATAGAATTAGGGTCGATATAATCATGGTGAAAGCTGCGATGATGGTTACTATCGTGACGCCCTTCTCTCTGAACAGAGTGCGAAGACGCTCACCGAGTGTCGTGTCCTCGTGCAGGACCCTCGAGATTGTTTCGCGGCTCCGACTTAATTGGCCGGAAAGTGCCTCACGGTTTGTCGAGGCAGCCTCCAAGCGAGCTTCTCTTTCGTCCCGCAACGACCGCAGGAGTTTTTTGTTGATATTCGATCGGTAGATTCTCTATCGCCACGTGCTTCCCCAAGTTTTCTTTCTTCTAGAGCGATATGTTTGTCCAGCGCTGAGAGTTTGGAGAGGTTATTGACCAGTTCGCCCCGGGTTGTTTGCAGAACCTTATCGAGTCCCCGGAGTTCGCGAAGAGGTAACGGTGGGTCAAACTTCTTGCCGTTTATTTCGTTGACCGTGGTTTCAATCGTGTTAATAGCGTCGGTGGCTACGCGAGGGATCTCGCTGAGCTCGATCGTTTCTACAGTGGCGGCCGTCTTCGCCAGCGTTTTGTCTGTAGTCTGAAAGATTTTTATTTACCATTTTTTTAGGCAACTGCGATTGTTCATCGATCACTCCGAGAGCTCGAGTGAGGAGTGCTCCATATCGGTTCAATGAAGAGGGCTGAGGAACTTGGTCGGGTCGTTCTTGTACGTCAGCAACTTCCAGTTCTTGTTCCATTTAACCCACAGGTCTCCACTTTTAGTGCTGCGGAACTCCAACGTGGCCTTGATGCCGTATTTAGACACTTTACTCTCCCACCGTTTATTCACCAGAGTATTCGTTTCCTCGATAGACGCCAGCTCACCCTCGAAGATCCCCGCAGGAATATCGTCACCGCCCGCCCATGCCGGAGTTTCGGATGGGGCCTCCCACATTTCTAAATGTGTATTTTTCTCGGGTGGGGGCTCTATAAAGGTCGTTTCGTCATAGAAATCGTCGTCCAAGCCCTCGCCTCGGCTATATGGGTCGAAATGGTCATCATCGTCCAAGGCGTCACCTCGGCTATATAGGGAGTCGAAATCGTCGTCATCATCATCGTCCAAGCCCTCACCTCGGCTATATGGGCCGAAATCGTCCATGCCAATATCGAGACCAGCCATCTTTATAATAATATTAATTATTATATTAAAGACAAAACCATACAGGTTTAATAGATTATGTCTTCGAGTCAATACGGTCGTAAACTCAATCCATATCGCAGACTGCGTGAGCCCCTCGGGGCAAAAGGCGTGAGACAGAGTGTCGTTATTACGAACAACCCCTCGACGATCGACCAGAACCAGCAACTCTTAGTTCGCTTCCCCAACCTCGGAGCTAGCGACGTCATTACGCCGGGGACTGTTCGCCTCGCTTTCACTATTTCGCTTACATCGACGGACGCGGACCGAACCATCGTTCAGAACCTGGGTCGCGCCATCGTCAAGAAGACCATGATAAAGATTTCTGGTAATGAGGTGTTGTCGATCGATGACAGCGACGTCTACCATTGCTACCAGGACCTGTGGAAGACGGCACAAGAGCGCGAAAATGCGGTATATCAAGGTGGAATATTAATGTCAACGTACCCGCCCGCTCGATGAAAGGTATACTGATGTTGTTCGAGGAGGGTCGGTTCGCGCTCGGTGCTAGAAAATCCGACAAATTTTATAACCCCAAAATCACGAAGGTAGAGGTGACGATCGAGGGATTACCCAATCAACTCTTCAGCGCGCGTCTTCGCGCGCACCAGCAGTGGGACGAAGTAAGGAAACATTTTGCTTCCGGCTCTAAGCGTTCCCCGGAGGTTGCCGCGGTTGCCAAAGACCTGCAGCTCTCGGACGTCTCCCTCGCGGATTTCCTGACTACCAAATACGCGTTATGGCTAGACATGCGAGCCAGCGACGACGACCAAATGCACGGTAGCGGACGCCAAGTTGAGAAGGCTAGCGAGGGTGTGACGATCCAGATAACCAAAGAGGCGGATGGAGCTGGCACGTGTACTTATATATAATTACGGACGCGCAACTCAACATCGAAGATGGCCGATACGTATCAGCGATGTACTAAAAATCAATACCAATTCGCGATTGGAGATGCACACTCTGCTATAATGCGGGCAGACAGGATGCGGAAAAACGGTTTTCATCCTCGACTTACTCGAGGGCTCTTACCACGATGCCTTTCGTCACATCGTGATCCTGTGTCCCACTGTGCGGCACAACGAGACTTATCAGCGGCGCCCTTGGATATGGACCGACCCTGAGGTATACGTTATTGACCCCGGCGACAGGCTTCACGGTTGGCTGCGTGTCTTCTATCAAATATTCCAGGGAGAGCCCACCCTATACGTGATTGACGATTGCTCGGCCAAGGCGGCGATGACCAAAAAGAAGGACATGCTCTCCGAGCTCGCATTTTCTGGCCGCCATGCGAGACAAAGCGTATGGATCTCCACTCAGAAGTACAATGCCGTCCTAAAGGATCTGCGCGAGCAAACGAAATGGGTCGCCCTCTTTCACTGCAAGGACCGAGACTCGTTCGATGACTGTCTTCGAGAGAACGACGTTATCCCAACGCGCGAGGAGCGCCTGGAGGTTCGACAGATGCTTTCGGAAACTAAGCACGCCAAGCTTCTGTCAAAGACCGATCAACCGACTGCTTACGAAGTTATACAATTATTAATAAATAAATTTGAGCCAAATTATCAAAAAAACAAATTACTGATCAACCAACCTCTTAACTAATCAATGGTAAAATTTAGGCAAAAAATTCTTAGCAAAATTCTTAGCAAAACTTCTTAGAAAATTCTTAGGCAATTTCTGAACAACCAACCAACCTCTTAATAAATAAAGCTCAAATGCTTAGCAAAATTCTTAGCAAAAATTCTTAGCAAATTCTTACCATTTACTGCACAATTTCTGAAACAACCAACCAACCTCTATTAAAAAATGTAATTTAGCAAATTCTTACCAAAATTCTGAACAAAATTCTTATTAATTTCCGAACAAAATTCTTAGAAAATTCTTAGCAATTTCTGAACAACCAACCAACCTCTTATATAAAGCAAATGATTAGCAAATTCTTAATCAAAATTCTTAGCAAAATTCTTAGCAAATTCTTAGCAAAATTCTTATCAATTTCTGAACAATTTCTGAACAACCAACCAACCTCTTATATAATGTAATTAGCAAAATTCTTAGAAAATTCTGAACAATTTCTGAACAATCAACCAACCTCTTATATAAAGCAAATGCTTAGCAAATTCTTAAGCAAATTTCTTAGCAAAATTCTTAGCAAAATTCTTAGCAAAATTCTTAGCAATTTCTGAACAACCAACCAACCTCTTATATAATGTAATTAGCAAATGCTTAGCAAATTCTTAGCAAAATTCTTAGCAAAAATTCTTAGCAAAATTCTTAGCAACCAACCTCTTATATAAAGCAAATTCTTAGCAAATGCTTAGCAAATTCTTAGCAAAATTCTTAGCAAAAATTCTTAGCAAAATTCTTAGCAACCAACCTCTTATATAAAGCAAATTCTTAGCAAATGCTTAGCAAATTCTTAGCAAAATTCTTAGCAAAAATTCTTAGCAAAATTCTTAGCAACCAACCTCTTATATAAAGCAAATTCTTAGCAAATGCTTTGCAAATTCTTATCAATTACTGATCAACCAACCAACCGCTTATATAATGTAATTAGCAATTACTGAATAAATGCTGGAGCAATTGCTGAACAATGTTGAACAATGCTTAACAAATACTTAACAACGCTGAGAAAATGCTTAACAATGCTGAGCAATTGCTAAGAATTTGTTGCTCCGCTGCTAGCTTTATTGTGAGCATAACGGTGATCATAAGTATCTGGTGGTGCGCTTGGCAATATGTTAGACTTATGAGACCCGTAAGAATAATTAAATTAATTTTAAGAAAAATGAACTGCCACGAATTTCTCGATCAGCTAATGGAAGAAACAGTCACTCCGACTGAAACTGTAGGAACACCTGTCAGCACGGCTGCCGATACGGTCCCGAAAGAAAATGAAAATGCGGCGCGACGTGAGCGGTTGGCTGCGCTGGTTGCTGGGGGACAATCGGAGCATTATCTCGGTAGGACTCTCTCAGTTTGTCAGGTGGATAAGATGTCGGATGCGGAGGTCGATAAAATGTACGCGCGATACGAATCCAAATTAGGCGCGGAGATGACGAAAACTCTAGAGACCGATCCTTTTATAGGACACACTCTTAGAACAGCCTGCTGCTCATTTTATCACAAGTTTGGAATGTACTTAGCTCCGCTGACAACCGCGTTGATCACGGGTAAACACTGTCAATTTGGACATATATGTCCACGAACTATAAGCCCTAATAATAATGACACAAGACGCACCCGCGAGAGTGACGGTGTTGAACCCGATTGCTCCAACACAATCGAACCCGAGTGTTACTCCGCCACTGGATGACATTCAGTGTATAAAAAAAATCCCAAAAGACAGGCGGCTGGGAGAGCGGCTGCTGCCACACGAAAAGTTAAACAAGATAAAATACTCGCCGAGCTTCGAGAGGCCAAACGGTCGTTGCAATCGGAGAAAGAGACGACAAAACACCCGGTGGCAGCTGTTTCTCCCCCAATCGCTATTGGATTGGAACCGATTGCTCCAACTGATTGGATCCCGTGGGTTGTTGTTGGTGGTCTGTCAGTTGTGGGCACCCTGTATGTGCTTTACCGTTTCAACAACAGATCATCAACGAGGCTGAAATTGAAAAAACAACCCCCAACACTGTTGGACGCGGTTCCAATTCAATCGATGAGGGATGCGCCCCATTTAAACATTACACGCGATCCTTTTTATATGCAATAATGGCTGAACAAGATGGTAAAATGTTAGTGAATGCGCTTTATCACGCCGTGGTGATATCGGGTTTCAGTATCGGGTATGCTCAACTATCAAAGAGGGTCTTAGGAGGGTCCGCTCCCAAATTGGACTTTACTGCGAGAGACGTATGGCTCGCGACCTTAGATGTAGCGGCCGCAGTTTGGACCCGAGATTATCTAGTTAAAGCTGGAATTCTACCCGTTAATATATGGAAATAAAAATGACTTCGATCGCAATAATGATAGGTGGTGCGCTCGTGAACGCATTGGCTTTCAGCGGTAGCAACTATTTCTTCTCTAAACTGAAAAGCTCGGACGCAGATGAGGAGCGCGAGCGTCACGATTTAGCCGAAGAACAACTCAATGCAGAGTGCAGACGAAGCATGGTCGAAAAAACGAACCGCACATCTGGACTGGGTCAACGAAGAGCTTCGCCGCGAGAAACACGCCGCACAAACTTTCCAGAACGTTGAAGAAGCCAACCGCATGTACGCGCTGGCATATCCGCAGAGAAGTCTCGCGCCGCTGGATCGTAAGCCCCAACTTTCAGATTTCTATGTACCGTCAGAGACCCAAAAAGACCGCGAAATCGCGTTCATCGTCGTAGGAATGGGTGTGGTGGGTCTCGTCGGCTACTATATTCAATCGAAAATTTTAAATTAATTATTTTTTTACAAAATAAACAATTACTGATCAACCAACCTCTTATATAATGTAATTAGCAAATTCTTACCAAAATTCTTAGCAAAATTCTTAGCAATTTCTGAACAACCAACCAACCTCTTATATAATGTAATTAGCAAAATTCTTAGCAAATTCTTAGCAAAATTCTTAGCAAAATTCTTAGCAAATTCTTAGCAACCAACCTCTTATATAAAGCAAATTCTTAGCAAAATTCTTAGCAAATTCTTAGCAAAATTCTTAGAAAATTTTTAGCAATTTCTGAACAACCAACCAACCTCTTATATAAAGCAAATGCTTAGCAAATTCTTAGCAAAATTCTTAGCAAATTCTTAGCAAAATTCTTAGCAAAATTTTTTTTTAGCAAATTCTTAGCAACCAACCTCTTATATAAAGAAAATTCTTAGAAAATTTCAAAATTTCTTAGCAAAATTCTAGCAAATTCTTAGCAATTTCTGAACAACCAACCAACCTCTTATATAAAGCAAATGCTTAGCAAATTCTTAGCAAAATTCTTAGCAAAATTCTTAGCAAAATTTTTAGCAAATTCTTAACAACCAACCTCTTATATAAAGCAAATTCTTAGCAAAATTCTTAGCAAATTCTTAGGAAAATTCTTAGAAAATTCTTCTCCGATATATTATAATACTTCGCATTACGATGAACACGCGCGAACTTGATACCAAACTAACGCACAAGCTGGCGAATACGTACTATAGCCCACGCGGCTACTGGAAGGGACTCGCGGCCATCAAGAGCCTCGCGGCGGCGACCAAGGTTTCAGAAAACACAACCAAGGAATGGCTCAAGAAGCAGGCCATCTGGCAGATATATTTACCCGCGCCTCACAATATTCTGCGCCCGAAATTCGACGTGCCGGTGCCGAACCAAGTTCACCAAGCGGATCTCTTGTTTCTCCCTCACGATCGCGTCGGTCGCAAGACGTACAAGTACGCGCTGACAATCGTTGACGTAGCGAGTCGCTATAAGGGGGCTGAGCCGTTGACCACTAAAGAGTCTAAGGAGGTGGCCGAGGCCCTTTCCCGAATATATAAAAGGAGTCCTCTCAAATGGCCGAATCTTCTCCAGGTCGATTCCGGCCGCGAGTTCATGGGCGCGGTATCTCAACTATTATCTAAACACAAAGTTTCTGTCAGACGCGGCCGCGTCAACGTCCACCGGGACCAGGGAATCGTGGAGCGCTTCAATCGAACCCTGGCTGAGAGACTGTTCGGACACCAATACGCTAAAGAACTTGTAGACCCTCATTCGCGATCGACCGAGTATGTGGCCAGACTGCCCGCCGTGGTCTCCGCACTGAACGGAGAGGTGACCAGATTGATAGGTAAGAAGCCCGTAGATGCTATCAAGTTAAAAAGGGTGACGAGCGAGCCCTCTGCCGTCTCGCGCGGGCGACCCGTTGGTTTACAGGAGCAGCAATCACCGATTGCACTTCCGTCGGATATTGGCGTCCGCTACCTCTATCAACCGGGAGAGCTCGAAGGTGCAGCCGTCCTCTCGACTGATCCCGTGTGGTCTCTCAATGTATATCATCTAGATCGATCTATTACCAAACCTGATGAGCCCGTGCTCTACTATTTGGCTGATGGTCCATCTCGCGGGTTTGTTCGCGAAGAACTTCTTATGGTGCCTTCTGACACCCAGCTACCCCCGGATCGTTAGAGAGGTTCCGTATGTATTCCGTCCGATAACACGCGTCTTTCATCGTAGTACGCTGAGAGTCCTAATTTTCGTTGACAGTACGTTTTCATAACGCCGTCTTTCATTTTAAATCCTCTATTTTGCGCTACATCTATAATGTGTTTTCCATCTTCTGTAGTTTCGCTCAGTACTCGTTTATATTTGTCCCAATTTAAATCGTTAGTTTTCTTGGACATTCCTTTCGCGGAGTTTTTATTAATAGAGTTAATTTTTTCTACGAAATAACATTTACTAGATAACGCTATCGCCCTATCTCCGCTAAATTCCATTTTGAAAAGTCCTGGTTCTCTATTACTCCACTTATCCCAAGCCAACCATTTCTTTTTTTCTTTTTCAAACTCGTCTAGTAAGTTAGGTCTAATCAATTCCTCTATCGTTTTTCCACTAACTCCTATATACATAATATCCGTGTCCATCTGTATTAATTCGAAGTCTTCCCTTTTTACGTATTTGTCTAGAAATTCGTAGTAAAATTCCAACATTCTCAATTTAGCGTGTTGATAAACCGCTATTTCCGCAGTGGAATGGTCTTTCTTTACCGCACACCTGGGTTTTCGGGAAGATATTTCGTACGCATCTCCTATCTCTTCCAAATCGTCAAAATACGTGGGATCTTAATGCTTTGTCAACACAGGTTTCGTCTCGCGTATATGTCGTATTTAAATATCTCTCCGTTGCCTCTATCATTTTTCCGCAACACGAGTTTCCTAATAATTTCATTATATCCGCCACCGGTTTCTTATTCGGTTCTACATCCCCCGTTCGTCTTGCGGCTGTAACTTCTTTAGCGAACCATTCGAAGGGTTTACCACTAATATAATCTATAACACGATGAACTCACGTTATTTCTAGGCCGTGTTTTAAATACCATTTCAACAGTGGCGCGTACAGCAATACTTTAGTGGCCGACATAGATCCCACCAATTTTCTTCCGTTTCCTCTAGTTCGGCCAGTATCTGTTAAATATTTTAACATGTGCGCGGGAACTTCATCAACCTCTGTTTATAAAAAGTGGAGACATTTCGGAAAACTTATCTTTTAAGTCGTGTGGAACTTCTATATCCACCTCCGCAAACCCAAACCAGTCTCCGGATAAAACCCTTTTACTAAACTTTTTAATAAGTTTAGGGTTATGTGGGTTATCTATATGATGTATAGTTTCTTTTCCTCACGGCATCTCTTTACTTAACGTAGATAAATATAACACGTTCGCGTCGTACCCCAAAACAGCCTCGCAAGGTTTGGAACCCACTCTAATATTTGAAACACCGGCTTCCGCATATCGTGTAAATACTATCGATGGACCACCAACTAGAGCGTCTTTCATCATTTTGTATGTTTCTTCTTTCGGAGCGCATAGAGCATCCTCCGGTATAATCGTCTTCGAAGATTTTTGTTCTTTAATGGTTCCTCTCAATAAATATTGTATAGCCACACCCGGTAGTGTTACCGCGTCTTTGAAGATATCTACACCCCTGTGTTTATAAAATTCACACATTTTTCCTACAGCTTCTAGGAACGGTGCTACATCTAAATCGTTATAATATTTCAACCAATCTCTGAAAGTTTTCATATTATTTTCTTCGAAAATTCTACGACATTTACTTAATTCTGTTTTGTCTAGTAACATTTTCCCAGATAGTTTGGAATACCAATTCTCTATATCCGGTAGTCCCGGGTAATCCAGCTTGTCTGTAGAATCGAACCAATCGTAAGGAAAGAAAGATTTCTGTCCTTTGCATTCGTAGGCTTTTATCCAACTATCGTAACTACACCGGGTCCTAGATAAAGTATTACATCAAGAAATCTAAACTCCGGAGTAAATAGAAATATTGTCGCGCTCGCCCTTTTTTTCCGACCATTACTTCTTCGTTGTTGATGACAGTTCACCTACTAAATATTGCTTTATTAAGTTTATATCGTACTTACTGCTGTTAAAACCTATAACCGGTACTTGATCTATCCACTGTTTGATCTCGGCGATTTGTTTTTCGCGTAAATATTCCGTATTAAATTCGTATCTTGACCATACTTCTTCTCTTATAGCTTTTCCCCTGACTTTCAAATCTTCTGCGAATTTTTCTATAAGTTTTGCGGGATCTTTATCGCAAATATGAGTTACCGTTCCTGATAAATTATCTCCTATACTAACGCTTACCGGAACGTGCTCAGCTTCGTACTCTAAACTATTACCGGTAGTTTCAACTTCCGGTTGGAGATACGCCTCAAAATCGTATACTATCTGATATGGATAAAGAGTAGTGTCGCAACCGATCTTTATATCTTTATCCGCTTCTTCGAAATTCGCATTCCCACATAACTACTAGGTTGAATTCTTTGCTTTTTCTAATAAGTTTATCTCTTCTCATTGTGGATGCGCGTTCTTCTTTTTTATGCTTTGCATGAATCTCACACCCGTTGCCAGTAACAGCCGTGATATTGATATACGGTATTGGTTTCTGGACAGTATCCATCTAACCGAGCGCCTAAAATCCATCTTTCTTTCCACCTCCGTGTCTGCACTGTTCGTGGTGAATGTGAATTCCCTCCCGCTTTTCCACAGAGTACATCCAATCGATCGCGCCATAACTGTTAGAACCTTTTGGGTAGAACGCTTTCTCGAACGACGAACGCGGGCGCTCTAAATAATTACCATCGCATATTACTTTTGTCTCACCTCTCATACATGTTGGTCCGTGTCTCTTCATATATTCTCGCTTTCGTGAATTTCTGTGTTGCAATTATTGCAGGCGTAAATTTTAGATAGGTTTTTAAGGTTTTTTATCAGAAATGCGTGATTATTAAACAGTCCTATTGTCATTGGTTTATTACCTATCGCATCATAGTGCGCTGGTACCTTTTTCAACCACCATACGCCACATTCGGTGGGTTGATATACTTCTATACCGATTTTAAAAAACTCTTCAACCTTTTTCAGATCGAAAAAAGGAATTGGTGAAACCACCTTACTACCGAAATATTGCTTACTAAGTTCTTTCGCTTTTTCCGTACATCTGTCGGGTCTGATTTTTTTATCAAGGTGCATAGCTAAACACCTGAACAGACAAAGGTCGTCATTATACTTATCTAAAGAATACATACCTTTTCTATTCCTCAACCATTCTGGAAGTTCTCCTCCCGCCGCTTCTTTGGATTGTAGTCCCAAATTTATTACCCTACTACCCTGTATTAACTTTACAAAAACCTCTACCCATCTTACAAACTTCCACTTTGTATTCGATCTGTCTATTTTATCGGACATTATTCGTGTTTGCTCCTTATCTGACAGCCATTTTTTAACGGTTTTCATTGATGATAGTGGTTCGCTACCACCGAGATTTTTGTGAAATATTATAGTTTTAGGTTTTCCATTTTTAGTTTCCTCCATATGTTCTAGCTTGTAAGAATATGAATATCTCAAATAAAAATTTGTTGTTAGAATCGTGAGCCCCCAATATTTCTTCACCTTTTTCCACTATCGCGCTAACGATAGATTTTTTCTTATTATTTGGGTTGCCTGTGTGTCTAATTTGGGACAAATTATTTGTGCTTGAAGGTTTGATTACACTAGCCCTTAACCCCGCAATACTTTCTTTTTGAATTCTGTTACCAACTTCCTCCGCTTTGGATATATCATTAAAGGCTCCTCGTTTGTGGGCGCGGGTAAACCGCTTCATAAACGCCTCATTCTTTGTGGAATTTATAAGATTTGTCAACCCCCTAACTCTCAACCGTTTACTATAAGTAATCCCTAGAGATTCGGCTTCTCTTCTCAAACTTTCTAGTTCTGGCGTTATCATATTTTCTGTAATATACTTTTGTATAACCTATGAGATTTATCTGTTCAATTGGACATGAAAACTTTACACATGATGTTTTTTCATGTCCAATTAAACATAAACATATACATATATACCAAAAAAAATGGAGTGTGCTACTTGTTGTGAGACTTTTGCTTGTAAAGACTATCTACGAAGACATATATCGAGACGTAGAAAGTTTCCTTGTGTCGCCCCACAATTTCAATGCCCCAGATGCCCCTGTAAGTTCGTTAGTGCCCAAACTCTTTGTAGCCATAAGCAACTACGCTACCCTGTGGCTATGGGGGAACGTGGTAGACTGGAGCTGGTAGAATTAGTTGCTGATCTTCAAGCTAAATTAGACCTATTGGGGGAGAAAAACTCTGAATAAAAATTTTCTTCAAACGGAAGCTTTGATTCAAATAAATCACTAATTTCTTCCGTTTCTTCGTAGAAAAACGTATCCGTAAACGAATCTTTGATTTTAAACAGTTTTATAAAATTAGCTACATTCTCTTCAACTAGTCGTTTGTCGATCCTATTTAGTCGCCTCATTTCGCGAATTTGGCTCTTATAATTTCTACATAATTTTCGGGATAATATTGAAAATGCAACTCTTTTATCGGCGCGTAATAAATTACACTGATATTTCATGTAATCTATTTTACATAATTATTTCATTTTATAGTAACATTCGTCAACAAGGTCATTACAAAATTCCACTTCCCATTCTATTACTTTATCCATTTTGTTATAACCTATGAAATTTATCTGTTCAAATGGCATTGAAAAAACACATGATGTATTATGACACCAATTGTCACGTTTTTTTGTGTTGGTGACCAGTTTGTGCTATTGGACGAAACGGTGTTTTATCGGGGGTGGTGGTGGTAGTATATAGGGGTGAAAATGATACCACCGTTAGGTGGTATCATTTTGACTCCCTATATACTACTGCGTCTATTCCGCATTTGCTGTAACAATTGCGTCAACGTTCGATGTCATTTAAGGGAAATATCGTAAATTTTCATGGCAAATACGGAATTTCTATTCCGCGTTTGCTATAAAAATTGCGTCAACTTTCGATGTTATTTAAGGAAAATATTGTAAATTTTGTAAGTATTTTTCATGAGATATCGCGCATGTTGTTAGGTACAAAATCACATCGCGTGTCTCATTTTAGTTTTAATAAATGGCGATTCAACGTACGTAGTTCGAGGCTGTCCTATAGAGAGCCCCGGTGCAGTTGACACCAGTGGAGCAGTAGCCACCCACTGTTATTGCTTTGTTATCCGGGTGTCTGCAAATTGAAAGGAAACAAGGGCATTGTTATCATTCAGCTGATCCCCTCGCTGGCAGCCTTGATGAACAAATTAAAAAATAATTAACATGTGTGCCTTACACACAAGGTGAACTTTGGCGGTCGGATGTGGGTCGTATGCAAAATCAAAGCACCTTCCCTAGACGCACATGGTGGCCAAAATGTATCAAAGTCGTTGAAGCGGTTCATAAGTTATTGCAAAATGAAGTGTGTTACTAGTATGTATGTACGTACATGGACTAAAGCTAAATCCCTCTTGCCTATCCGCGAGGGGATACTAAAACAAACCACATAGTTACATATATTAGTCGCGGACATGCAACCCTGCAAACTATCCCCTACAATCCGTAGCTCTGCAAAATGATGCTACGGACGGTACGGGAAGTTTTGCAGTGTTACGTGCACGCTACTAATACAAGGTGCATGATCACGTGGTTACAGCAACAACAACGTCGCCCACTTCAAAGTAAGTATTATTTGATATTTTCCTTAATAAGCAACGGATTTTGATGAAATATGGCGCAGCAAACGCGTCTTCATGAGCTGCATTTGGTGGTCCAGGGAGTTTGGCACAGGGTGGTCCAGGGACTTATGTAGTTTTCGGAGACACGGAAATCGATTCTTCGCAAAAAAGACCGTGAGAAGTTTTGGCGAAAATACAGAGACCACCAAAATGCAGCTTAACAAGACGCGTTTGATGCGCAATATTTCATCAAAATCCGTTACGTAATAAGGACACTATAAAAGAATACGTACTTTGAATCAGATGGATTCTGGAAATTTAAGTACTTGTTGTTGTTGTTAGTACCACGTGATCATACACCTTGTAATACATGTATATCATGTATATGATCAGCTTGAAGTCAATGGGACGACTCGACAAACCATGTACACCCAACCACACAGGGCCGTCAAATCGTAAGTCACCTAGCGAGACAGCAATATGAATATCGTTAACCATTTCAACCCTAAGTAACTGGAATGGACTGTGATATGTTAATTAAAGGACCAATCCAATCGTCACAAAATGATTTTCAGGCTAGTCCATTTGTAAAAAGATTTTTTTTTCTTAAAACAATATAACGAAAATTACTTGCAAAAAGTGCAGATCCTGATGAGACGGCTCGCTACGAGCCGGCTCATCTGGCTCTACACTCTTTGCAAATATCACAAATAATATCTGTATAGTTGGAAGGATTATTCACCAGTTATCTGCCACGTATTCGGTCATTACAAGATGTTTTGGCAATACAAAAGTTGACATAGATAGCCAAATGTGAAACACGCCATGTGGTTTTGTAACTAAGAACACGTGCGAATTTTCATGAAATATATTTTATGTAAATGAAGTCGAAACTTTACGAAATGTTCATACTAAATGCGGAACATACAGAACTTATCGTAAAGTTGTAAATATTTTTCATGATATGTCGCACATGTTCTTGGGTACAAAATCACATAGCGTGTCTCATATATGGATATGAACACCGTACTGCCGAGACGATGTTGTTATTTTGAATTGTCCACCCAGAATATGATTGGTTCCCAGCCAGAGATTAGATCAAACGTTTACTAGTAAGACAACGGTGCGTCCAAATTCGATTGGTATCATACACGCACAATTTTCCTTGTGTTTGGTTAGCTGGCTATCTATAAGATGCACACAGAGCTCCAGATAAGTTGTGTATCAAAAGAGTTTTGTACACCCAGATTTCAAATTCAATGTGTAATTTACTTTTACGAATGTGTTATTGATTTTCTTGTTATTTGTTCCAAATGATAAAGAAACACAATTTGCTTTTTGAAGCTTAACTAAGTAAATGTTCAACTTTGTTACATTATTTTCACTACTCAAATTGAAAATCAATGCGTATTTTCACATTGCTGTGATTATTTTTTACTTCCACTTTTGATAATCAATGCGTATTCGGCTAAAATAAGTGCGTAAAATACGCCAATACGCACCTTATCTGGAGCGCTGGGCATATGTAGTTTAAATTCGTATTACCATGGATGTACACGGTATACCTACACAGAAAGTCCTAGTCCTTGTTCGGGAAGAATTTGCTCGTCCAACTTTTTGATTGTGGCGCCAGCTTCCACCTTTATTTGGCATCTTTCTTTGTCAACCTAGCAATTTAAGATAATATAAACTGGTAAGTTGGAAGGTTAACCCTTAGACCGCTATCGAATTTTTTTTTCGTCTGCTGTTTGTTTACTATTTTACATTGTTATCATCAAAAGCATGCTTTGGCAGCACTTTAGAATACGTTACAACATGCTTTGACAGCACTTCAGAATCATTTCCATCGGAAATGATTCTGAAGTGCTGTAAAAACATGTTTTTATTGAGAAATAAGTCAAGATATAAAAGCAACAACAGACGAAAATTGCTGTGAGTAGCGTTCTAAGGGTTAGGAAAATTAGTTATATGGTTTGATCCACTGTGCTATGATATCATTACTCCACAAAAGATGTGGTGCTAGCAACTTAATACTGATTGGTCCTAACATTCAACATTTGTTGACTTTCTGCAGATTAGCAAGGTAGTCGATGCTAGCAAAATAATACAAATTGGTCCTAATCTTTGAACACTATGTTGCGTTTCTGCAGATTGACAAGGTAGTCGATGCTAGAAAAATAATACAAATTGGTCCTAACCTTTGAACACTATGTTGAGTTTCTGCAGATTGACGAGGTAGTCAATGCGAGCAACACAATACAGATTGGTCCTAACCGTCAACAATACAGATTGGCCCTAACTGTCCACACTTTGTTGAGTTTCTGATACAGATTTGTCATAACCATTGAACACTATGTTGAGTTTCTGCAGATTGACGAGGTAGTCAATGCTAGCAACATGATACAGATTGGTCATAACCGTCAACACTTTGTTGAGTTTCTGCAGATTGACGAGGTAGTCAATGCGAGCAACACAATACAGATTGGTCCTAACCGTCAAAAATACAGATTGGCCCTAACTGTCCACACTTTGTTGAGTTTCTGATACAGATTTGTCATCACCATTGAACACTATCTTGAGTTTCTGCAGATTGACGAGGTAGTCAATGCTAGCAACATGATACAGATTGGTCATAACCGTCAACACTTTGTAAAGTTTCTGCAGATTGACGAGGTAGTTAATGCTAGCAACGTAATATAGATTGGTCCTAACCGTCAACAATACAGATTGGCCCCAACATTCAACACTTTGTTGAGTTACTGCAGATTGACGAGGTAGTCAATGCTAGCAATGTCATACAGATTGGTCCTAACCGTCAACAATACAGATTGGCCCTAATATTCAACAATTTGTTGAGTTTCTGCAGATTGACGAGGTAGTCAATGCTAACAATGTCATACAGATTGTTCATAACCGTCAACAATACAGATTGGCCCTAATATTCAAGACTTTGTTGAGTTACTGCAGATTGACGAGGTAGTCAATGCTAGCAACGTCATACAGATTGGTCCTAACCGTCAACAATACAGATTGGCCCTAACATTCAACACTTTGTTGAGTTTCTGCAGATTTACGAGGTAGTCAATGCTACAACGTAATACAGATTGGTCCTAACCGTCAACACGTTGTTGACGTTCAAGAATACCCTGAACAAAGTATGGAAGGACACTATCATTAAATTTGCTCCAGACTGTCACCAAGTAAATTGACTGTGTCAATTGTTGGCAGTGTTTGTCCTGTCACACCGGTGATACATGCATGCAAATAGTTTTAATGAAACCAAACCAATGTGCACATTCCATGAAGACATACCAGTGTTGAAGAAAAATAAAAGAGACGTCTAAAAAGTTAAAGGCTTACTACCGACGTTGGACACAGTAAGATACAGTAAGAGATTGTGCAGATTGACGAGGTAGTCGATGTTAGCAACATAATACAGTCGAACCCCTCTAAATCAGACACCCTGGGGACCACATTGTGTTTAATCTATATGTGTCTGTTCATGATTGGAAATGACAACACTTTTCCATGGAGTGTTTAATTACAGTGGAACCTCTTTTAACCGGATACCCTGATGACCTCACAGGGTGTCCGGTTTAGAGAGATTCCACTATACAAATTGGTCCTAACCTTCAAGACTTTGTTGAGTTTCTGCAGATTGACGAGGTAGTCTGACGTCAGCGACTGCGGGTTCAGCGAGTGACCACAGCCCACTACTCTCACTGTTTTCCCGCTAGCTCCAGCTGCCTGCACAATCTGAATAAAAATATAAAACGAAATTGAGAGATACATAACAGATTACATAACATACACCAATTGAATACCATTTATATTTGAAACTACAAGATAAAGTTAAAATATTCATGGTAATTGGCGAAAACGACTACATGTAACCCGACTATTATCGCCCTGCGTTACAGACAAAACATTCGGGTTAGACTACTTCGTAGGTTTTCACACACGTCTACTTGTGTCGCTGCTGTGCCAATACTGTCAAATACTTTATTTTCGTTACGAATAGCTTAAAGGTAGGCACAACATGTTCTTTATATGAATTAAATAAGTGTATAATTGTGTCATTATTCAACCAGTTCTAAACATTACGGGTGCCCGCTATACATATAACACGTATAATAATTTAGTAATATTTATTTTACTGATAGTGACGCGCGGTGGTGTCATATGCAAATGAGGCATGATATTTTTTAATTATTTATACTAATTTAATGCGTCACCTGAACAAAATAATATTTTAGACAGATTATAAAGTATGATCATTTGACATCAAAAAATAAATACAGAGAATAAATAGTAATGTCGGTTAACATTTTAAGGAAACACGGTTATCGCCCCTGATATCAGTGTGGACATTTTACGTCTGATATAAAATGTATAATAATGCCAATCAATACGTGGTATTGGTGAATGAATGTTTATTTTGCTAGAAAATGTCTCAGATGATGTATCTGATATAAAGAACAGTGTGTGCCTGCTGAGTGGGTATGTACCAAGCATGCAACCGGCAACACTTACGTATTGATGGTGTGATATGTACGTCAACAATGTAATACTACGTCGTGTGTGCACTGCTCGTATTTGCACACATAACGTGATTGAGGTTGTGTCGAACGTCCTTTTTACATAGGGTATACCTATGCATAGGCATCGCCTCCGACAGTTAGCCACGCCCCAGACCCCCCTCGATGCGGTGGTAGGTAGTGATATCTTGGGAGTAACCATAACAACAAAATGCATTGTGTTACTCAACGTTTAACTGTCATACGCAACCGCTAATTGAAAATAATATTATGAAAAACTACTTGCACTGCACAATATCAACAACGGATGTTCTACGTACAAAAATACATCGGATTATTTTGTTGCGCGTGATTTGCCCCCATTTGCAACACAAATCGTGCGGTCATCGCTCAATTTAGTAACAGAGTTAACTCCCCTCCGAATACTCTCCGAAACAAGCGACGCGTTTAACACACAAACTACAAGTTTGAACTTCCGACAGCCTATTTTTAAACTCACCCGACACCGGTCTCGCACGTGTAGGTCTAACTGATGTTTAATCCTCATTCTCTCTCCCTATCGATGGATTTACAGTGGATTTTAGTGACATTCCTGAATTCGGCCTGATTGACATTTGTCTATGGTGGCCAATACACGCCAACATGAGTGTCAATTCTACGTTCAGGGAAGGGGGTCAATAAGTCAGTATTTAAGGTGATAACTTACAGTCAGGGAACAAATTAATGACTGTATAACACATCCAGCGTTTGGGCTTCCATACATTGAACATTTTGTCAGCGGTTTCCCCAATGACGTCATTTGTATGTTTTAATATACTCGATCCGGGGCCAACTATTTCATTCACAAAACAGAAGTAAACTTTGCGATGTACCGATAAGGCATTTTCAGGCGCGACACCGCTTCCGTGGCGGAATTATTAGGTTTGAGGCGGCTTTCGTTGCTGTTTTTTTTATTCAGCCGTTCAGTCTACAGCCCAAACCGCTGGTCGGATCGACTTCAAATTTTGCATGCCGATTCGGATCAAGTGTGAGTCGAGACTTAGAGATTTTCAGAAACCTCTTAATGCCACTTTCCACGAAACCGGAAGTGACGTCATACTTTCTAAAACTTCCTTATTTTCCAACCGATTTCAAAAATTTGCATTGGAAAGCTGACAAAATTCTCCATCTCGGACTCGCTGACAGTTCTCGGCTATCTGGTCAAATAAGAGAGCTATAGGCATTTGAAATTGAAAAATGTACATACTTTTCAGGGTGTGTGAAGTTGGCTCTGACATCGAACATCGAAATTCGATATTCACCGGTTTGAATTTCGAGTTGAATATCGAGTTGAATTTCGAGTTGAATCCAAAGCTGCGAGGTCGATATTCACCGGAACTGATTTCGAGCTGGGTGTTTTGAATATCGAGCCAGCTGTGAGATCGATATTCGAGCAGGTTGGACATACGTATTTGAATTTCGAGCTGGGTTCTTTTGAATATCGAGCCAGCTCTGAGATCGATATTCGCGAAGATTGAGATGTGCATTTGAATTTCGAGCTGGGTGTTTTGAATATCGAGCCAGCTCTGAGATCGATATTCGCGAAGATTGAGATGTGCATTTGAATTTGTTCGAGCTGGGTGTTTTGAATATCGAGCCAGCTGTGAGATCGACATTCGCGCAAATTGAGATGTGCATTTGAATTTCGAGCTGGGTTGTTTTGAATATCGAGCCAGCTGTGAGATCGACATTCGCGCAAATTGAGATGTGCATTTGAATTTCGAGCTGGGTTGTTTTGAATATCGAGCCAGCTGTGAGATCGATATTCGACTACAAGATGGTAAATGCAATGCGAATTTCGAGCTGGGTGTTTTGAATATCGAGCCAGCTCTGAGATCGATATTCGAGCAGGTTGGACATACGTATTTGAATTTCGAGCTGGGTTCTTTTGAATATCGAGCCAGCTCTGAGATCGATATTCGCGAAGATTGAGATGTGCATTTGAATTTCGAGCTGGGGTGTTTTGAATATCGAGCCAGCTCTGAGATCGATATTCGCGCAGATTGAGATGTGCATTTGAATTTCGAGCTGGGGTGTTTTGAATATCGAGCCAGCTCTGAGATCGATATTCGCGAAGATTGAGATGTGCATTTGAATTTTCGAGCTGGTTGTTTTGAATATCGAGCCAGCTGTTGAGATCGATATTCGCGCAAATTGAGATGTGCATTTGAATTTCGAGCTGGGTTGTTTTGAATATCGAGCCAGCTCTGAGATCGATATTATCGCAAATTGAGATGTGCATTTGAATTTCGAGCTGGGTTGTTTTGAATATCGAGCCAGCTCTGAGATCGATATTCGACTACAAGATGGTAAATGCAATGCGAATTTCGAGCTGGGTGTTTTGAATATCGAGCCAGCTCTGAGATCGATATTGTAGATATGTATTTGAATTTCGAGCTATGTATATTTGAATATCGAGCCAGCTGTAAAATGTATATTCGAGCACATTGGAATGTGTATTTAAATTTCGAGCTAGGTTGTTTTTAATATCGAGCCAGCTGTCAGATCGATATTGTAGATATGTATTTTAATTTCGAGTCAGCTCTGAGATCGATACTCGGCTACAAGATTGCAAATGCAATGCGAATTTCGAGCTATGGTGTTTTGAATATGGCGTCAGACCTGACATCGAAATTGTATTTATGTATTTGCATTTCGGTCTGCGTTTGTTTTTAATATGAAGCGACATCGATTTTCGAGCAGAACTGATATGTGCATTTGCATTTCGAGCTTGTGTGTTTTGAATTCCGAGCCAGCTCTGATATCGATATTCGAGCAAATTGTAGATTCGCATTTGCATTTCAAGCTATTGTGTTTTAAATATGGCGGTTGATATTCAAGTAGATTTGACATGCTTAGAAGCTCCAGCAGGTGTGTTTCGAATATCAAACCAGTTCCGATGCATATAATTTTATTGGACTACACGATTATGGCTGTCAATTTCGATAGGAATACATGCGCATGTTTATGAAACGTCTTTGTAGTGCACAACACAACCCAGCGGTTTCTGGGTTGCATAAATCACAAAACTATCGTATACTTAATGCTGTAATTAATTCCCTATTTATATAGATTATTTCCTGCAACAGAACACATGTTATAGATGAATAATATTTTCCTGAAAATGTGTGTAGGTGTACTAAAACGCTATGTGATGAAACATGCTTCATTGCTCTTGTGAATAAATATCAATTTCCATTGTTACATCAGGGGAATGCAGACTTTGTTGTAGTTGATTGTTTTCATTCTTCATGGCAGTTAGCTTACTGATTAATTGTTGCAAGGGACACTACTTGCTATTGATAATGTAGCAATTTTATTTTTAGAAATTTCATGTGTAATAATGTTTATGACAATATTTTCACATATTACCGAACGACCGAAATTCCCACAAATTACGCTAAATGTAATTATTATATAGTTTGATAATTGAATAGCCAAAGTACAGGTAATCTCCGTCTCACTTAATAATTTAACTGGAGAAGTTGTATAACATAAACAGTAATAATTCCCAAAGTACTATAGACTAGAACACAACAAGTTCGTAAATTGCATGTAACCATTTTCGAAATGTTTTATTTCATGGTTATGTATACGGATATACTAATTGTTTCGTCAGTAAAGAACTGACACCCAAAGCGATTTGCAACTTTCTCATATTATTTTTCTGCTGACTATGTGTAGCTCATCGCATTCAATGTTTATCTTTGGGCTGGTTACATCAAAATCTGACACTATTTCAGAAATATAAGCGTTGAAAAACTTAAAATCCACTTTTAAAGGCGTTTTAAAAGCTTTAATATACATATGAAAATCTAGAATAAAAAGTGTAGAAATGGATCGCGAAAAAGATGCATTTAAATGTTCAAGACATACTTAATTACAACTGCAGACCAGATAGTGTTTCAGACGGAGGCACGGACGGAAGTCAGAGTGTCTATTTTTTACGACCAATCTTGTGTATGTAGTCGATTGTATAATGGAATAGGCATGATCCTTTGGAATGTGGTAGACATGAATATATTTGGTTCCTGGTGTGTCAAAAAGCAACTTATTTTAAAAATGAAAGTATTCGTGTAGACGGCAATGTTACATTCACCCAAGAAATTTGATGTAAACTATATATTGCAGACATTGAGTGACATGATTCGGTGCCCCGATTTTCTGTTATGGGTATTGGATGCCCGGTCAGCTGGACCAGTATCTAGGTATTTGTACTGATTTATGACCGGACGGTCTTGTCTTTTCCGGGCACGCAGGTTTTCCTACACATGAAAAACATGCCGCGGCTACACGGCTCACTCTTTGTCAGCATGAATGAAAAATAAGCGCATGAAAAACAGACATGAGAGCAAAACAAACAAACACAACTTAATGCTGGTCGTATGCACATCGCAAATCCAGTTGTTTCGTGGGTATTTTAGACCAGGTATAGGTCAACTGGGATATGTGTCGAAACAATGCTATCGCTGTCTTTGTTGCTGTAGGGATATTGAGACGAAAATAAGCGGCTGAAAATCAGTGATACAACAACAACAACAATACGCGCCATGAAATCGCGCATATCTTTCGTTACAGGAGCATACAGGCAGGTTCTTTGCCATCAGAAGAATGGAAGAGTATGGAAGAGTATCATTCACTTGAGGTAAAATACTTGACATGAGTGGTGGGGCTTTATTTTTAAAAGCATTGCTGCACCAGTGGCGGATCCAGGATGGGGCGGACAAGGGTGGGTTGGTGGGTAGTATTAGACTGACTACATAATGCTCATGTGACAATGTACATTGTGTCAATGTCTTTTGAATGAGCTCACAATAATATCTGGACCTTGCTCTGACATAGTTGCGAGCAGTAACTCTTGCAATATATTAGTTGCGAAGGTAACTCTTGCAATCTACTATCATACTTTCATAGCTTGACCTACGATTCCACGCATAGGATTTCTCTGCAGAATTGCTAATCAGATCTGATTCGCACTTTAGCAGTTACTTGTGAAAGATATTCTAGATTTTTTAACTCAAATGGGTGTTAATATTATGAAAATAACATATTCAAGTAAATTATGACATAAATTTACATATGCAGATGACCTGATAATGATATAGTAAATTTAAGCTAGAATCAACAAGTGACCCAGTCAGTGGCTGCCAAGTTCAACATGTAAATTTGAAAAGTTATGATGGGGTCCATTTTCTGTAAAGGCGAACAATAATTTTCTAAACCTTCTACTCTACAATGGTAATTTTTTTTCAGAATTATTAGTTTATATTACTTTTATAATACTACTATTTTTTTCAGCTGAAAAATATCTAAAAAATGTCACAACTGCTAAAGTGCGAATCAGATCTGATTCAATATTCTGTAGAGGAATCCTATGAGTGGAATCGTAACTCTGGCTACGGACGGTACAGGAGTAATTGCAAGAGTTACCGTTCGCAACTAGCAATATACTAATTGTGAACGGTAACTCTTGCAATTTATTCCCGTACGGTCCATAGCTAGTTACAATTCCACTCATAGGATTCCTCTGTCAAATAGGGAATCAGATCTGATTCGCACTTTAGCAGTTAATTGTGAAAGATTTTATATATTTTTTAACTGAAATGAATGACATTTTAAAAATAACAATTTACAGTAAGTATGACATAAATGTATGTATGTAGATGACATGATAAAGCTATTCACTCGCATGAACTGTAATTTTAGCTAGAATCAACAACTGACTCGGTCAGTGGCAGCCAAATTAAACACATAAAAGTTAAGATGGGGTCCATTTTCTTGAAAGGCAAAATTTTATTTTCTTAGCCTTCTACTATGGTCAAATTAGTTTCAAATTTATTAATTTGTAATACTTTTATAAATACTACCGTAATATTTTATGCAGATGGAAAATATAAAAAGTATGTCACAAATAACTGCTAAAGTGCGAATCTGGTGTGATTTGCTATTCTGCAGAGGAAGCCTGTGAGTAGTTCACTAGTTGCGAACAGTAACTCTTGCAATCTACTCCTGTACCGTCCGTAGCCAGAGTTACTACGGTTCCACTCGTAGGCTTCCTCTACAGAATAGCAAATCAGATCTGATTCACATTTTAGCAGGTAATTGTGAATGATTTTCTCTATTTTTAAAAATTGAAATGAATGTCAACATTTTGAAAATAACATTCCAGTAATTATGAAATAACTTTACATATGTAGATGACATGTTAAAGTAAATATAGGCTAGCATCAACAAGTGACTCAGTCAGTGACAATCAAATTCAACATCTGAAAGTTAATGGGGTCCATTTTCTGGAAAGGCAAAATTATAATTTTCTAAACCTTCTACAATGGTAAAATTAATTTGTATTACTTTTATAATACTAATATCTTTTTCAGATGGAAAATAGATAAAATAGCGTATGTCACAATTAACTGCTATAGTATAAATCAAATCTGATTCGCTATTCTGCGGCAGAAGTCTACAAGTGGAATCGTAACTCTGCTACGGACTCTACAGGAGTACACTGCAAGATTCACTGTTCGTAACTGTATCTCATTGCTATTTTTTTACAGAAATCAGACAGCTTCTCGCTCGCAAAAAAAAGTCTCACTCTGGGCCCCCTCCCTGTAGCCGCCACTGCACACATTTATGCCAGAGTGGCACGATTTACCCAAATCTTACCTGAATCAACCCAAATATTCATGTAATTACTATATTTGTTAATAAATAAACAAGCTCCAGATAAGGAATTAGTAATTGAGTATCACTCCAACATTTCTGAAGCAATTGGGTATTTACATATCAACAGACAGCAATTATTGAATAACTGCTTCTAAATGAAAACATGTCTTGGCATTGTATCCAAGGAGACAATTCTAATGAAATACCAAAGATTTGTTTTCATGGGCAAATAAGAAAAATATACTATATTTGTGGTCTGTTTATTGGTTTCTGCTGCATGATAAAGGTACCACACATTTTTCATTGCTTTTTGATACTCACTACTTCTGATTTCAATTGGATATTTTGTCAATTTTAATTTGGTATTTACGCAAATACGCAGCTTATCTGGAGCTCTGAAATAAAGCTGTATACATGTACATCATGTGGCAGGTGGAAGCACACGATGGGTAATTTAACGACCGGGGTTCATCCTTACCGGAATCTCGACTGGAGACCTGGTTTGACCCTCACATACGTCCTTGGCATTTTGTATGTGACAGTTGAATCTGGTTATACCCCTTATGTGAGTATTACGATATTCGTAATCCTATTTTAGGGGAAGGGGCCAAATGATTTTGGGATTTTCCCCCCAATGCAGCAGGTTAAAATGGGACTGAACCCGTTTGCCCGGCCTTACATGACCTTAGCTGTTGATAGGCCGTTAAACACTAATAAACAAACAAACATAATAATTATAAATGCGATGCTTGGACTGTACTTACATAATAAAGAAACATAGAACAATTCTATGTTTCTGCATAATATTAGTTGCGAACCTAGTTGCGAACCTAGTTGCGAACAGTAACTCTTGTAATCTACTCCCGTACCGTGCGTAGCCTGAGTTACGAATCCACTCATAGGATTCCTCTGTAAAATAGCGAATCAGATCTGATTCGCACTTTAGCAGTTATTTATGAAAGATTTTCTATATATTTGAACTGAAATGAGTGTCAACATTATGAAAATAACATATTCCAGCAATTATGTATGTAATTGTATGTAGATGATCTGATAGTGATAAAGTAAATTTAAGCTAGAATCAACAATTGACTGTCGGTTGCAGCAAATTCAACATGAACAATTTAAAATAGGGTCCATTTTATGGAAAGGCAAAATTTAATTTTATCAATTTTCTACAATTGTAAAATTTGTTTCATTATTAATTACTAGTTTGTATTAATACTAATATTTTTTTCAGATGAGAAATATATACAGTACAATGTACATGTACAATGTAATTCACAATTAACTGCTAAAATGCGAATCAGATATGATTCGCTATTCTGCAGAGGAAGCCTATGAGTGGAATCGTAACTATGGCTGCGGACAGTACAGGAGTAGATTTCAATAGTTACTGTTCGCAACTAATGAGAACCGTAATTCAATAATTTGCAATACTTCACACATGCATAGACCACGACTCAAAGGTGTGTCGCGCACAAGAATGATAACTCTTGTCTCACTAATTTTCAGTTATCTCCCCATGTTTTTTTCTTGCACTGCCACTGATTTATTGTCTGGAGCATAACTCGATTACCCTTTTGAATATTTTCATGAAACTTCACACATGCATAGACTGCGATCCAAAGGTGTGTTGTACGCATGAATGACAACTCTTTTTCGAGTCATCTCCCTTTGTTCTTCACGCACTAATTCACGCACTTCACGCACTAATTTCTTGTCCTTTGCATAACTCAAGTACCCTTTGGAATATTGAAACATTGAAACATCAGTCACACATGCATAGACTGCGACTGAAAGGTGTATCCCACACTAGACTGATAAGTCTTGCCTCAGTAATTTTTTAGTTATCTCCCTTTGTTTTGTTTTTTGCACATTTTTGTGATTTCTTGTCCGGAGCATAACTTGAAGACCCACTGGAATATTTTCATGAAACTTCTTCACACATGCACAAAGCTCCAGATAAGGTGCGTATTGGCGTATTTTATGCAGTTATTTTAGCAGAATACGCGTTGATTATGAAAAGTACAAAATACTCACAGCAATGTGAAAATACGCATTGATTTTCAAATTGAGCAGTGAAAATACAGTGATAAAGTTGACAATTTACTTTGTAGGTTTAACAAACTCCACCAGACAGGGGCCTGTTACCAGTGATGTCACAAAGTCAACAGACGTGTACTTCTTCAGTTTACATTCAGCATGCTGCGCACATTTAGCTGACTTACAGATTAACTTGAGGTATATTGACAGCAACAAGCTGGTAAACACTTAGCTACAATAATTTACCACCGCTAGGTTATCTACGGCTACAATGTGACCCATTCAAAAAATGTGAGCAACCGAAGTGCATACCCAAACCTGTTGCATGTAGGTTAAAATTTAGTAAACTGTTCCTCTGTATATTTTAGGCATTTAAACAAATAATCCCTTTGATGTAGAACTAGTAAATTGTCAAAAATAATATAACGGAAATCATTTACCATGGAAGCCATCTTATCGCTAGGTGTTGTTCAACATTCAACATAACGAAATGAAGCGTTCAAATTTACAACATATGCATGTGAATGTCAGATAAACACCTTGACACTGTAAAATAACCAATTTCTGCATGTGTATGTTCTTTATTTATAATTTATTGATACAGCTTTTACAGTTTTATAACTCGAACATATCAAATACGCCAATTGCAAAAATCACTCTTCCCTGTGTTACATTAAAGAGATGGGGTTAAATTGCTAGCCTCTCTAGAGGTATGGAGCTTGGTAGCAATTTTGTTTCTAGTAAACACTAGGCCTCATTTTTGTCTCACCCACGATAGTGGAAAGTGAGACATAGCGGTCACAATTCTGGCTCCAACAATTTGGGACGTAGTCCAAATTTTGCATATCTCTTCATACGTCAGTCGGATCATTACCAAACTTCATCAATTGCTCTCTCACATTGATAGCTATCCATCCAGTGTCATTCATGTGAGCTTGTCCTTTGTGGGATGTAAATTTTGGACATAGTGGGGTAAGTCCAAATTTGCATATCTCTTGATGACCATGGTGACCTTTAAGGTACATGCCCACTCAGTAGACAAATAATGTTATCTATATCAGAGACATCATCTGAGACATTTTCTGGCAAAATAAACATTCATTCACCATTACACCACGTATTGATTGGCATTATTATACATTTTATGTCAGACGTAAATTTCCACACTGATATCAGGGTCGATAACCGTGTTTCCTTAAAATGTTAACGGACATTACTATTTATTACATTACTAATACTAAGTATTTATGTTTTGATGCGCAATGATAATACATGTACTTCATAATCTGTCGAAAATATTATTTTTTCAGGTGACACCTTTAATTAGTATAAATAAATAAAAAATATCATGCCTCATCTGGATATGAAAATAGCCTGATACCACCGCGTGTCGGAATCAGTAAAATAAATGTTACTAAATGATTATATCTGTATAGCGGGCACTCGTAATTTTTAGAACAGGTGGAATAGTGACACAATAATACACTTAATGTAATTCCTATAAAGAACATTTTGTGGCACCAGTACTGAGTGGGCATGTACCTTTAAAATGTTGTCAATAACTTTGTGCATACGTCCAAATGTTGAATACCTCCTGATCCGTTAGTCGGATCCTTACCAAACTTCATCAATAGCTTCCTCACATTGATGGCTATCCACACAGTGTCATTCGGGTGACAGTGATCATGGTGACCTTGACCTTCATGTCAATAATTTTGGACGTACATACAAATGTTGAATATCTCTTGATCCAGTAGTCGGATGATCCCATCATATCCAAAGTTCATCAATAGCTTCTTCCAGGCCGTCAAGTATCCTATTTTTTACTTTTTTTTTTAGCAATTCCTATTTTTTCCTATTTTCTGACCAAATGTTCCTATTTATCCTATTTGTTGGCCTTTCTGAAAAACCACACACGTTTTTGCCCAATTTAACTATGAACATGGAAGTGAAATTGACTATTTAGATAAATACTGTACATTGTAACATAACTACACAACTATTATTGCATAACCCTAGTATTCAACTGTGTTAGATGGCTATGACAGTCTTCTGTGCCATTTTCCAGCAGGTCGCCTTTCAAATTGTGCCTAGATATGCATTAGTTCATTAATTGTACATTAATATTTTGTACATGTACTTTGTAATTGGAAGGTAAGAACTATTTTACTGACCTGTATACAGAAGATTGAAAGTCATTAACGTTCCTTGCCTTCAGTGCTGCTTTTTATATCCCCAGCATATAAAGTATGTCGAGGGGTATATAGTTTTCTAATTTCTGTCCGTTCATTTGTAACATTTGCGTGAAATATTTTCAGTACTTTATGTCTCTGCAACCCCGTTACCGAATGACTTTAAAATTTCTAAGCATATTTATCATCCTCCATATATTCATTGGCCCTCACATACATCTTTGGCATTTTTGTATGCGACAGTTGAATATGGTTATACCCTTTATGTGTATTACGATGATTATCCCCTCGCCGATAGGCAAGAGGGGATTTAGCGTTAGTCCATGTATGTACGTACGTTAGTAACACCTTTAATTGTTCAATAACTCATGAACCGCTTCACAGATTTTAATAATATTTGGTCACAATGTTTGTCTAGGGATGGTGATTTGTTTTGCATACGACCCACGTATGACCGCCCAAGGTCACTGAGGAGGTGTCTTTTTAAGGCTGCCAGCGAGGGGATTAGCTTTGTTTAACGATGCCAGTTCTTGTTTGTAATCCTATTACTGTACTTTTAGGGGAGGGGTCAAGTGACTTTGGTGTTGTATCGACCTGGCAATAGGTCGGTTTATTCTAAGTTCAGGGCTGAATATATTTTGTATGTCCCACCACGATAGTGGAGGGGCATTTAGTGTTACCCGTGTCCGTCGGTCCGTCACCAACCTTGTAACTCATAAAACTTTAAACCGTTCTAGTTACAGACCTGAAACTTGGTATGCAGCTTCCTTATGCTGAGTAAATGCGCAAAGTTTATTTCAATTTTTGATTCAACCCTGGGTCTAATGAAAAATTGAAATAAACTTTGCACATGTACTCATCACAAGTTTCAGGTCTGTAGCTAGTACGATTGATTCTTTTTTAATTTTTTATTCAACCCCGGGTCGTGGGTGGCAGGTGGGAGTATGCGATTGGTAATTTAACGATCGGGGTTCATCCTTACCGGCATTCCGACTGGAGACCTGGCTTGGCCCTCGCATACATCTTTGGCATTTTGTATGTGACAGCTGAATCTGGTTATACTCCTGATATGAGTATTACGACGTAATCCTAGGGGAGGGGGCTAAGTGACATTGGTGTGGTATGGACCTGGCACCAGGTCATGTTATTCTAATTTCAGGGCTGAATATATGTTCTCGATGTAAATATTTCCGTTCTGATTTTAGGATTCCCCCCCCCCCCCACTCCCCCAATGCAGCAGGTTAAAACGGGATTCAACACATTTGCCTGGCCTTACATTACCTTAGCTGTTGATAGGCCATTAAACACCAATAAAAAAACAAACAAATCAACCCCGGGTCATGGATTATCTCCCCCTTTTCGACTTGAATTTTCCAATGTTGCCTTGTAACTCGTAAAACTTTTAAACTGTACTAGCTACAGATCTGAAACTATGTTATGGTGTGTAGCTTCCTTATGATGAGTAGATGCGCAAAGTTCATTTTGATTTTTGTTTCTACGCTTGGGTCATGGATTATCTCCACTTTTTCAACTTATCCGTAACAGCTACAGACCTCAAACTTGGTATATAGCTTCCTTATGATGAGTAGATCCACAAAGTTTATTTAAATTTTTTATTCAACCCCCCGGGTCATGGATTATCTCCCCCTTTTCGACTTAGATTTCACCAATTTGCCTTGTAACTTATAAAACTTCTAAACCGTAATAGGAGGCTTGATGCTTGGTATGTAGCTCTTTATGGTGTGAAGATGCATAAAGTGTAATTCTATTTTTGCTTTGACACTGAGCCATGGATTATCTCCCCCTTTTGGACTTGGAATTTTGCCCTCATTTACTAACGAAGCGATATGTGGGGCATCCGTATTCTATGAACACATTTTCTAGTTTTCGATGTAAATATTCCGTTCCGAATTTGGGATTTTTTATTTTTCCCCCCCAATTTAGCAGGTTAAATATGGGATCGAACCCGTTAGCCCGGCTTTAAATGACCTTTGCTGTAGATTGGCCGTTAAACAGCAATAAATCAAATCATTGTGCACAATGCCTATAGTCCCCACATGCTCAAGGTCAAATTACGCAGAGGTTTGCTGTAAAGATGTTTGTAAAAAATTAATTAGGTAATGTTTTTATGCCCCCCTATGCAATTGTAAGGCAGGCATATTGCGTTGCTCTTGAGATTCTGTACGTCGGTCCGTGTACATTTACGTCAAAAAGTCGAAAACTTTGTCAGTGTTTCTCTATCATGTAATGTCTTCAATATTACTTGAACGATTGCTTTAATATTTGGACAGTTCATTCACCTGAACATGTGTGATGCACTCGTACCACCAATGACATAACCCTGACCTTTGTGACATTCGAAATGGTGCTGAAACACTTAGCCCATTTTCTTACATTGTAAGAGTTTTTCTCCATCATGTATCTTCAATAGTACTTGAAGGATTTGCTTTAATATTTGGACATGACCTTAATGACTTTTTTTA
>CM055281.1:57237344-57264844 GCA_029237695.1 Conchocele bisecta
TAAAAAAAGTCATTAAGGTCATGTCCAAATATTAAAGCAATCCTTCAAGTACTATTGAAGATATTACATGATGGAGAAACTCTTACAATGTAAGAAAATGGCTAAGTGTTTCAGCACCATTTCGAATGTCACAAAGGTCAGGGTTATGTCATTGGTGGTACGAGTGCATCACACATGTTCAGGTGAATGAACTGTCCAAATATTAAAGCAATCGTTCAAGTAATATTGAAGACATTACATGATAGAGAAACACTGACAAAGTTTTTGACTTTTTGACGTAAATGTACACGGACGGACGTACAGAATCTCAAGAGCAATGAAATATGCCTGCCTTACTATTGCATAGGGGGGCATAAAAACATTACCTAAATTAATTTTTTACAAACATCTTTACAGCAAAGCTCTACGTAATTTGACCTTGAGCATGTGGGGACTATAGGTATTGTGCACAATGATTTGATTTATTGCTGTTTAACGGCCAATCTACAGCAAAGGTCATTTAAAGCCGGGCTAACGGGTTTGATCCCATATTTAACCTGCTAAATTGGGGGGGGGGGGGGAAATCCCAAAATCGGAACGGAATATTTACATCAAAAACTAGAAAATGTGTTCATAGAATACGGATGCCCCACATATCGCTTCGTTAGTAAATGAGGGCAAAATTCCAAGTCCAAAAGGGGGAGATAATCCATGGCTCAGTGTCAAAGCAAAAAAATAGAATCACACTTTATGCATCTTCACACCATAAAGAGCTACATACCAAGCATCAAGCCTCCTATTACGGTTTAGAAGTTTTATAAGTTACAAGGCAAATTGGTGAAATCTAAGTCGAAAAGGGGGAGATAATCCATGACCCGGGGGGTTGAATAAAAAATTTAAATAAACTTTGTGGATCTACTCATCATAAGGAAGCTATATACCAAGTCTGAGGTCTGTAGCTGTTACGGATAAGTTGAAAAAGTGGAGATAATCCATGACCCAAGCGTAGAAACAAAAATCAAAATGAACTTTGCGCATCTACTCATCATAAGGAAGCTACACACCATAACATAGTTTCAGATCTGTAGCTAGTACAGTTTAAAACTTTTGATCCAAGGGTCGTGGGTTCGAGCCTGACTAGCGGCGTGCGTTGTGTCCTTGAGCAAGACACTTTATCCACACTGCTCCAGTTCACCCAGCTGTAAATGGGTACCGATAATTCGTAGTTGCTCTGTAAATACGAATTACCGGCTTCTCTAAAAAATCTCTACCTCCGTTCTTTCTCCCATTCTTGGGAGACGGCATGCAAGGTCCTAGAGCCAGTGCCGCCGTTAAATATACGCAAAAAAAAAAAAGAAGGCAACATTGGAAAATTCAAGTCGAAAAGGGGCAGATAATGCATGACCCGGGGTTGATTTGTTTGTTTTTTTATTGGTGTTTAATGGCCTATCAACAGCTAAGGTAATGTAAGGCCAGGCAAATGTGTTGAATCCCGTTTTAACCTGCTGCATTGGGGAGTCGGGGGGGGGGGGGAATCCTAAAATCAGAACGGAATATTTACATCGAGAACAAATATATTCAGCCCTGAAATTAGAATAACATGACCTGGTGCCAGGTACATACCACACCAATATCACTTAGCCCCCTCCCCTAGGATTACGTCGTAATACTCATATCAGGAGTATAGCCAGATTCAGCTGTCACATACAAAATGCCAAAGACGTATGCGAGGGCCAAGCCAGGTCTCCAGTCGGAATGCCGGTAAGGATGAACCCCGATCGTTAAATTACCAATCGCATACTCCCACCTGCCACCCACGACCCGGGGTTGAATAAAAAATTGAATCAATCGTACTAGCTACAGACCTGAAACTTGTGATGAGTACATGTGCAACGTTTATTTCAATTTTTCATTAGACCCAGGGTTGAATCAAAAATTGAAATAAACTTTGCGCATTTACTCAGCATAAGGAAGCTGCATACCAAGTTTCAGGTCTGTAACTAGAATGGTTTAAAGTTTTATGAGTTACAAGGTTGGTGACGGACCGACGGACACGGGTAACACTAAATGCCCCCTCCACTATCGTGGTGGGACATACAAAATATATTCAGCCCTGAACTTAGAATAAACCGACCTATTGCCAGGTCGATACAACCACCAAAAGTCACTTGACCCCTCCCCTAAAAGTACAGTAATAGGATTACAAACAAGAACTGGCATCGTTAAACAAAGCTAATCCCCTCGCTGGCAGCCTTAAAATGACACCTCCTCAGTGACCTTGGGCGGTCATACGTGGGTCGTATGCAAAACAAATCACCATCCCTAGATAAACATTGTGACCAAATTAATATTATTAAAATCTGTGAAGCGGTTCATGAGTTATTGAACAATTAAAGGTGTTACTAACGTACGTACATACATGGACTAACGCTAAATCCCCTCTTGCCTATCGGCGAGGGGATAATCATCGTAATACACATAAAGGGTATAACCATATTCAACTGTCGCATACAAAAATGCCAAAGCTGTATGTGAAGGCCAATGAATATATGGAGGATGATAAATATGCTTAGAAATTTTAAAGTCATTCGGTAACGGGGTTGCAGAGACATAAAGTACTGAAAATATTTCACACAAATGTTACAAATGAACGGACAGAAATTAGAAAACTATATACCCCTCGACATACTTTATATGCTGGGGATATAAAAAGCAGCACTGAAGGCAAGGAACGTTAATGACTTTCAATCTTCTGTATACAGGTCAGTAAAATAGTTCTTACCTTCCAATTACAAAGTACATGTACAAAATATTAATGTACAATTAATGAACTAATGCCTATCTAGGCACAATTTGAAAGGCGACCTGCTGGAAAATGGCACAGAAGACTGTCATAGCCATCTAACACAGTTGAATACTAGGGTTATGCAATAATAGTTGTGTAGTTATGTTACAATGTACAGTATTTATCTAAATAGTCAATTTCACTTCCATGTTCATAGTTAAATTGGGCAAAAACGTGTGTGGTTTTTCAAAAAGGCCAACAAATAGGATAAATAGGAACATTTGGTCAGAAAATAGGAAAAAATAGGAATTGCTAAAAAAAATAGTAAAAAATAGGATACTTGACGGCCTGGAAGAAGCTATTGATGAACTTTGGAGATGATGGGATCACCCGACTATTGGATCAAGAGATATTCAACATTTGTATGTACGTCCAAAATTATGAAGGTCAAGGTCACCATGATCACTGTCACCCGAATGACACTATGTGGATAGCCATCAATGTGAGGAAGCTATTGATGAAGTTTGGTAAGGATCCGACTAACGGATCAGGAGGTATTCAACATTTGGACATATGCACAAAGTTATTGACAACATGTTAAAGGTACATGTCCACTCAGTACTGGTGCCACAACATGTTCTTTATAGCAATTACATTAAGTGTATAATTGTGTCACTATTCCACCTGTTCTAAAAATTACGAGTGCCCGCTATACAGATATAATCATTTAGTAACATTTATTTTACTGATTCCGACACACGGTGGTATCAAGCTATTTTCATATCCAGATGATGCATGATATTTTTTATTTATTTATACTAATTAAAGGTGTCACCTGAAAAAATAATATTTTCGACAGATTATGAAGTACATGTATTATCATTGCGCATCAAAACATAAATACTTAGTATTAGTAATGTAATAAATAGTAATTTCCGTTAACATTTTAAGGAAACACGGTTATCGACCCTGATATCAGTGTGGAAATTTACGTCTGACATAAAATGTATAATAATGCCAATCAATACGTGGTGTAATGGTGAATGAATGTTTATTTTGCCAGAAAATGTCTCAGATGATGTCTCTGATATAGATAACATTATTTGTCTACTGAGTGGGCGTGTACCTTAAAGGTCACCATGGTCATCAAGAGATATGCAAATTTGGACTTACCCCACTATGTCCAAAATTTACATCCCACAAAGGACAAGCTCACATGAATGACACTGGATGGATAGCTATCAATGTGAGAGAGCAATTGATGAAGTTTGGTAATGATCCGACTGACGTATGAAGAGATATGCAAAATTTGGACTACGTCCCAAATTGTTGGAGCCAGAATTGTGACCGCTATGTCTCACTTTCCACTATCGTGGGTGAGACAAAAATGAGGCCTAGTGTTTACTAGAAACAAAATTGCTACCAAGCTCCATACCTCTAGAGAGGCTAGCAATTTAACCCCATCTCTTTAATGTAACACATGGAAGAGTGATTTTTGCAATTGGCGTATTTGATATGTTAGAGTTATAAAACTGTAAAAGCTGTATCAATAAATTATAAATAAAGAACATACACATGCAGAAATTGGTTATTTTACCGTGTCAAGGTGTTTATCTGACATTCACATGCATATGTTGTAAATTTGAACGCTTCATTTCGTTATGTTGAATGTTGAACAACACCTAGCGAAAAGATGGCTTCCATGGTAAATGATTTCCGTTATATTATTTTTGACAATTTACTAGTTCTACATCAAAGGGATTATTTGTTTAAATGCATAAAATATACAGAGTAACAGTTTACTAAATTTTAACCTACATGCAACAGGTTTGGGTATGCACTTCGGTTGCTCACATTTTTTGAATGGGTCACATTGTAGCCGTAGATAACATAGCGGTGGTAAATTATTGTAGCTAAGTGTTTACCGGCTTGTTGCTGTCAATATACCTCAAGTTAATCTGTAAGTCAGCTAAATGTGCGCAGCATGCTGAATGTAAACTGAAGAAGTACACGTCTGTTGACTTCGTGACATCACTGGTAACAGGCCCCTGTCTGGTGGAGTTTGTTAAACCTACAAAGTAAATTGTCAACTTTATCACTGTATTTTCACTGCTCAATTTGAAAATCAATGCGTATTTTCACATTGCTGTGAGTATTTTGTACTTTTCATAATCAACGCGTATTCTGCTAAAATAACTGCATAAAATACGCCAATACGCACCTTATCTGGAGCTTTGTGCATGTGTGAAGAAGTTTCATGAAAATATTCCAGTGGGTCTTCAAGTTATGCTCCGGACAAGAAATCACAAAAATGTGCAAAAAACAAAACGAAGGGAGATAACTAAAAAATTACTGAGGCAAGACTTATCAGTCTAGTGTGGGATACACCTTTCAGTTGCGGTCTATGCATGTGAGACTGATGTTTCAATGTTTCAATATTCCAAAGGGTACTTGAGTTATGCAAAGGACAAGAAATTAGTGTGTGAAGTGCGTGAATTAGTATGTGAAGAACAAAGGGAGATGACTCGAAAAAGAGTTGTCATTCATGCGTACAACACACCTTTGGATCGCAGTCTATGCAAGTGTGAAGTTTCATGAAAATATTCAAAAGGGTAATCGAGTTATGCTCCAAACAATAAATCAGTGGCAGTGCAAGAAAAAAACATGGGGAGATAACTGAAAATTAGTGAGACAAGAGTTATCATTCTTGTGCGCGACACACCTTTGGGTCGTGGTCTATGCATGTGTGAAGTATTGCAAATTACTGAATTACGGTTCTCATTAGTCGCGAACAGTAACTATTGAAATCTACTCCTGTACCGTCCGCAGCCAGAGTTACGATTCCACTCATAGGCTTCCTCTGCAGAATAGCGAATCAGATCTGATTCGCACTTTAGCAGTTAATTGTGAATTACATTGTACATGTACATTGTACTTTATATATTTCTCATCTGAAAAAAATATTAGTATTAATACAAACTAGTAATTAATAATGAAACAAATTTTACAATTGTAGAAAATTGATAAAATTAAATTTTGCCTTTCCATAAAATGGACCCTATTTTAAATTGTTCATGTTGAATTTGCTGCAACCGACAGTCAATTGTTGATTCTACCTTAAATTTACTTTATCATTATCAGATCATCTACATACAATTACATACATAATTGCTGGAATATGTTATTTTCATAATGTTGACACTCATTTCAGTTCAAATATATAGAAAATCTTTCATAAATAACTGCTAAAGTGCGAATCAGATTCGCTATTTTACAGAGGAATCCTATGAGTGGATTCGTAACTCAGGCTACGCACGATACGGGAGTAGATTACAAGAGTTACTGTTCGCAACTAGGTTCGCAACTAATATTATGCAGAAACATAGAATTGTTCTATGTTTCTTTATTATGTAAGTACAGTCCAAGCATCGCATTTATAATTATTATGTTTGTTTGTTTATTAGTGTTTAACGGCCTATCAACAGCTAAGGTCATGTAAGGCCGGGCAAACGGGTTCAGTCCCATTTTAACCTGCTGCATTGGGGGGAAAATCCCCAAATCATTTGGCCCCTTCCCCTAAAATAGGATTACGAATATCGTAATACTCACATAAGGGGTATAACCAGATTCAACTGTCACATACAAAATGCCAAGGACTTATGTGAGGGTCAAACCAGGTCTCCAGTCGGGATTCCGGTAAGGATGAACCCCGGTCGTTAAATTACCCATCGTGTGCTTCCACCTGCCACATGATGTACATGTATACAGCTTTATTTCAGAGCTCCAGATAAGCTGCGTATTTGCGTAAATACCAAATTAAAATTGACAAAATATCCAATTGAAATCAGAAGTAGTGAGTATCAAAAAGCAATGAAAAATGTGTGGTACCTTTATCATGCTGCAGAAACCAATAAACAGACCACAAATATAGTATATTTTTCTTATTTGCCCATGAAAACAAATCTTTGGTATTTCATTAGAATTGTCTCCTTGGATACAATGCCAAGACATGTTTTCATTTAGAAGAAGCTATTCAATAATTGCTGTCTGCTGATATGTAAATACCCAATTGCTTCAGAAATGATGGAGTGATACTCAATTACTAATTCCTTATCTGGAGCTTGTTTATTTATTAACAAATATAGTAATTACATGAATATTTGGGTTGATTCAGGTAAGATTTGGGTAAATCGTGCCACTCTGGCATAAATGTGTGCAGTGGCGGATACAGGGAGGCGGCCCAGAGTGAGATTTTTTTTTTGCGAGCGAGAAGCTGTCTGATTTCTGTAAACAAATAGCAATCAGATACAGTTACGAACAGTAAATCTTGCAGTGTACTCCCGTAGAGTCCGTAGCAGAGTTACGATTCCACTTGTAGGCTTCCGCCGCAGAATAGCGAATCAGATTTGATTTATACTATAGCAGTTAATTGTGACATACGGTATTTTATCTATTTTCCATCTGAAAAAGATATTAGTATTATAAAAGTAATACAAATTAATTTTACCATTGTAGAAGGTTTAGAAAATTATAATTTTGCCTTTCCAGAAAATGGACCCCATTAACTTTCAGATGTTGAATTTGATTGTCACTGACTGAGTCACTTGTTGATGCTAGCCTATATTTACTTTAACATGTCATCTACATATGTAAAGTTATTTCATAATTACTGGAATGTTATTTTCAAAATGTTGACATTCATTTCAATTTTTAAAAATAGAGAAAATCATTCACAATTACCTGCTAAAATGTGAATCAGATCTGATTTGCTATTCTGTAGAGGAAGCCTACGAGTGGAACCGTAGTAACTCTGGCTACGGACGGTACAGGAGTAGATTGCAAGAGTTACTGTTCGCAACTAGTAAACTACTCACAGGCTTCCTCTGCAGAATAGCAAATCACACCAGATTCGCACTTTAGCAGTTATTTGTGACATACTTTTTATATTTTCCATCTGCATAAAATATTACCGGTAGTATTATAAAAGTATTACAAACTAATAAATTTGAAACTAATTTGACCATAGTAGAAGGCTAAGAAAATAAAATTTTGCCTTTCCAGAAAATGGACCCCATCTTAACTTTTATGTGTTTAATTTGGCTGCCACTGACCGAGTCACTTGTTGATTCTAGCTAAAATTACAGTTCATGCGAGTGAATAGCTTTATCATGTCATCTACATACATACATTTATGTCATACTTACTGTAAATTGTTATTTTTAAAATGTCATTCATTTCAGTTAAAAAATATATAAAATCTTTCACAATTAACTGCTAAAGTGCGGATCAGATCTGATTCCCTATTTGACAGAGGAATCCTATGAGTGGAATTGTAACTAGCTATGGACCGTACGGGAATAAATTGCAAGAGTTACCGTTCACAATTAGTATATTGCTACTTGCGAACGGTAACTCTTGCAATTACTCCTGTACCGTCCGTAGCCAGAGTTACGATTCCACTCATAGGATTCCTCTACAGAATATTGAATCAGATCTGATTCGCACTTTAGCAGTTGTGACATTTTTGAGATATTTTTCAGCTGAAAAAAATAGTAGTATTATAAAAGTAATACAAACTAATAATTCTGAGAAAAAAATTACCATTGTAGAGTAGGTTTAGAAAATTATTGTTCGCCTTTACAGAAAATGGACCCCATCATAACTTTTCAAATTTACATGTTGAACTTGGCAGCCACTGACTGGGTCACTTGTTGATTCTAGCTTAAATTTACTATATCATTATCAGGTCATCTGCATATGTAAATTTATGTCATAATTTACTTAAATATGTTATTTTCATAATATTAACACCCATTTGAGTTAAAAAATCTAGAATATCTTTCACAATTAACTGCTAAAGTGCGAATCAGATCTGATTAGCAATTCTGCAGAGAAATCCTATACGTGGAATCGTAGCTCTAGCTATGAAAGTATGATAGTAGATTGCAAGAGTTACCTTCGCAACTAATATATTGCAAGAGTTACTGCTCGCAACTATGTCAGAGCAAGGTCCAGATATTATTGTGAGCTCATTCAAAAGACATTGACACAATGTACATTGTCACATGAGCATTATGTAGTCAGTCTAATTTCTACTACCCCCCACCCACCCCTGTCCGCCCCAGATGAAAAATCCTGGATCCGCCACTGGTGCAGCAATGCTTTTAAAAATAAAGCCCCACCACTCATGTCAAGTATTTTACCTCAAGTGAATGATACTCTTCCATACTCTTCCATTCTTCTGATGGCAAAGAACCTGCCTGTATGCTCCTGTAACGAAAGATATGCGCAATTTCTTGGCGCGTATTGTTGTTGTTGTATCACTGATTTTCAGCCGCTTATTTTCGTCTCGATATCCCTACAGCAACAAAGACAGCGATAGCATTGTTTCGACACATATCCCAGTTGACCTATACCTGGTCTAAAATACCAACGAAACAACTGGATTTGCGATGTGCATACGACCAGCATTAAGTTGTGTTTGTTTTGCTGTTCTATGTCTGTTTTTCATGCGCTTATTTTTCATTCATGCTGACAAAGAGTGAGCCGTGTAGCCGCGGCATGTTTTTCATGTGTAGGAAAACCTGCGTGCCCGGAAAAGACAAGACCGTCCGGTCATAAATCAGTACAAATACCGAGATACTGGTCCAGCTGACCGGGCATCCAATACCCATAACAGACAATCGGGGCACCGAATCATGTCACTCAATCTCTGCAATATATAGTTTACATCAACTTTCTTGGGTGAATGTAACATTGCCGTCTACACGAATACTTTCATTTTTAAAATAAGTTGCTTTTTGACACACCAAGGGGGCATGCACCCAGGAACCAAATATATTCATGTCTACCACATTCCAAAGGATCATGCCTATTCCATTATACAATCGACTACATACACAAGTTTGGTCGTAAAAAATAGACACTCTGACTTCCGTCCGTGCCTCCGTCTGAAACACTATCTGTTCTGCAGTTGTAATTAAGTATGTCTTGAACATTTAAATGCATCTTTTTCACGATCCATTTCTCCACTTTTTATCCTAGATTTTCATATGTACATTAAAGCTTTTAAAACGCCTTTAAAAGTGGATTTTAAGTTGTTCAACGCTTATATTTCTGAAATAGTGTCATATTTTGATGTAACCAACCCAAAGATAAACATTGAATGCGATGAGCTACACATAGTCAGCAGAAAAATAATATGAGAAAGTTGCAAATCGCTTTGGGTGTCAGTTCTTTACTGACGAAACAATTAATATATCCGTATACATAACAATGAAATAAAACATTTCGAAAATGGTTACATGCAATTTACGAACTGCATTGTTGTGTTCTAGTCTATAGTACTTTGGGAATTATTACTGTTTATGTTATACAACTTCTCCAGTTAAATTATTAAGTGAGACGGAGATTACCTGTACTTTGGCTATTCAATTATCAAACTATATAATAATTACATTTAGCGTAATTTGTGGGAATTTCGGTCGTTCGGTAATATGTGAAAATATTGTCATAAAAATTATTACACATGAAAAAATAAATTTCTAAAAATAAAATTGCTACATTATCAATAGCAAGTAGTGGTCCATTGCAACAATTAATCAGTAAGCTAACTGCCATGAAGAATGAAAACAATCAACTACAACAAAGTCTGCCATTCCCTGATGTAACAATGGACATTGATATTTATTCACAAGAGCAAATTGAAGCATGTTTTCATCACATAGCGTTTTAGTACACCTACACACATTTTCAGGAAAATATTACATTCTCTATAACATGTGTTCTGTTGCAGGAAATAATCTATATAAATAGGGAATTAATTACAGCATTAAGTATACGGTAGTTTTGTGATTTATGCAACCCAGAAACCGCTGGGTTGTGTTGTGCACTACAAAGACGTTTCATAAACATGCGCATGTATTCCTATCGAAATTGACAGCCATAATCGTGTAGTCCAATAAAATTATATGCATCGGAGCTGGTTTGATATTCGAAACACACCTGCTGGAGCTTCTAAGCATGTCAAATCTACTTGAATATCAACCGCCATATTTAAAACACAACAGCTCGAAATGCAAATGCGAATCTACAATTTGCTCGAATATCGATATCAGAGCTGGCTCGGAATTCAAAACACACAAGCTCGAAATGCAAATGCACATATCAATTCTGCTCGAAAATCGATGTCGCTTCATATTAAAAACAAACGCAGACCGAAATGCAAATACATAAATACAATTTCGATGTCAGGTCTGACGCCATATTCAAAACACCATAGCTCGAAATTCGCATTGCATTTGCAACTTGTAGCCGAATATCGATCTCAGAGCTGACTCGAAATTAAAATACATATCTACAATATCGATCTGACAGCTGGCTCGATATTAAAAACAACCTAGCTCGAAATTTAAATACACATTCCAATGTGCTCGAATATACATTTTACAGCTGACTCGATATTCAAATATACATAGCTCGGAATTCAAATACATATCTACAATATCGATCTCAGAGCTGGCTCGATATTCAAAACACCCAGCTCGAAATTCGCATTGCATTTATCATCTTGTAGTCAAATATCGATCTCAGAGCTGGCTCGATATTCAAAACAACCCAGCTCGAAATTCAAATGCACATCTCAATTTGAGCGAATATCGATCTCACAGCTGGCTCGATATTCAAAACAACCCAGCTCGAAATTCAAATGCACATCTCAATCTTCGCGAATATCGATCTCAGAGCTGGCTCGATATTCAAAACACCCCAGCTCGAAATTCAAATGCACATCTCAATCTTCGCGAATATCGATCTCAGAGCTGGCTCGATATTCAAAAGAACCCAGCTCGAAATTCAAATACGTATGTCCAACCTGCTCGAATATCGATCTCAGAGCTGGCTCGATATTCAAAACACCCAGCTCGAAATTCGCATTGCATTTACCATCTTGTAGTCGAATATCGATCTCAGAGCTGGCTCGATATTCAAAACAACCCAGCTCGAAATTCAAATGCACATCTCAATTTGCGCGAAAATCGATCTCACAGCTGGCTCGATATTCAAAACAACCCAGCTCGAAATTCAAATGCACATCTCAATCTTCGCGAATATCGATCTCAGAGCTGGCTCGATATTCGAAACACCCCAGCTCGAAATTCAAATGCACATCTAAATCTTCGCGAATATCGATCTCAGAGCTGGCTCGATATTCAAAAGAACCCAGCTCGAAATTCAAATACGTATGTCAACAAACCTGCTCGAATATCGATCGCAGAGCTGGCTCGATATTCAAAACACCCAGCTCGAAATTCGCATTGCATTTACCATCTTGTAGTCGAATATCGATCTCAGAGCTGGCTCGATATTGAAAACAACCCAGCTCGAAATTCAAATGCACATCAATTTGCGCGAATATCGATCTCACAGCTGGCTCGATATTCAAAACAACCCAGCTCGAAATTCAAATGCACATCTCAATATTCGCGAATATCGATCTCACAGCTGGCTCGATATTCAAAACACCCCAGCTCGAAATTCAAATGCACATCTCAATCTGCAATAATATCGATCTCAGAGCTGGCTCGATATTCAAAACAACCCAGCTCGAAATTCAAATACGTATGTCAAACCTGCTCGAATATCGATCTCAGAGCTGGCTCGATATTCAAAACACCCCAGCTCGAAATTCGCATTACATTTACCATCTTGTAGTCGAATATCGATCTCAGAGCTGGCTCGATATTCAAAACAACCCAGCTCGAAATTCAAATGCACATCTCAATTTGCGCGAATATCGATCTCACAGCTGGCTCGATATTCAAAACAACCCAGCTCGAAATTCAAATGCACATCTCAATCTTTGCGAATATCGATCTCAGAGCTGGCTCGATATTCAAAACACCCAGCTCGAAATTCGCATAGCATTTACCATCTTGTAGTCGAATATCGATCTCAGAGCTGGCTCGTATTCAAAACAACCCAGCTCGAAATTATCAAAGCACATCTCAATTTGCCCGAATATCGACTCACAACTGGCTCGATATTCAAAACAACCCAGCTCGAAATTCAAATGCACTCTCAATCTTTGCGAATAATCGATCTCAGAGCTGGCTCGATATTCAAAACACCCCAGCTCGAAATGCAAATGCACATCTCAATTTGCGTGAATATCGATCTAACAGCTGGCTCGATATTCAAAACAACCCAGCTCGAAATTCAAATGCACATCTCAATCTTCGCGAATATCGATCTCAGAGCTGGCTCGATATTCAAAACACCCCAGCTCGAAATTCAAATGCACATCTCAATCTGCGCGAATATCGATCTCAGAGCTGGCTCGATATTCAAAAGAACCCAGCTCGAAATTCAAATACGTGTCCAACAGCTCGATATCGATCTCAGAGCTGGCTCGATATTCTAAACACCCAGTTCGAAATTCGCATAGCATTTACCATCTTGTAGTCGAATATCGATCTCAGAGCTGGCACGATATTCAAAACAACCCAGCTCGAAATTCAAATGCACATATCAATTTGCGCGAATATCGATCTCACATGGTCGATATTAAAAACAACCCAGCTCGAAATTCAAATGCACATCTCAATCTTTGCGAATATCGATCTCAGAGCTGGCTCGATATTCAAAACACCCCAGCTCGATATTCAAATGCACATCTCAATTTGCGTGAATATCGATCTAACAGCTGGCTCGATATTCAAAACTAACCCAGCTCGAAATTCATGCACATCTCAATCTGCGCGAATACGATCTCAGAGTGGCTCGATATTCAAAAGAACCCAGCTCGAAATTCAAATACGTATGTCCAACCTGCTCGAATATCGATCTCAGAGCTGGCTCGATATTCTAAACACCCAGTTCGAAATTCGCATAGCATTTACCATCTTGTAGTCGAATATCGATCTCAGAGCTGGCACGATATTCAAAACAACCCAGCTCGAAATTCAAATGCACATCTCAATTTGCGCGAATATCGATCTCACAACTGGCTCGATATTCAAAACAACCCAGCTCGAAATTCAAATGCACATCTCAATCTTTGCGAATATCGATCTCAGAGCTGGCTCGATATTCAAAAGAAGTCAGCTAGAAATTCAAATACATATGTCCAACCTGCTGGAATATCGATCTCGAGCTGGCTCGATATTCAAAAACAACCCAGCTCGAAATTCAAATGCACATCTCAATCTTCGCGAATATCGATCTCACAGCTGGCTCGATATTCAAAACAACCCAGCTCGAAATTCAAAATGACATCTCAATCTTCGCGAATATCGATCTAGAGCTGGTCGATATTCAAAACACCCCAGCTCGAATTCATAAATGCACATCTCAATCTTCGCGAATATCGATTCTCAGAGCTGGCTCGATATTCAAAACAACCCAGCTCGAAATTCAAATGCATCTCAATCTTCGCGAATATCGATCTCACAGCTGGCTCGATATTCAAAACATCCCAGCTCGAAATTCAAATGCACATCGCAATCTTCGGGGATATCGATCTCAGAGCTGGCTCGATATTCAAAAGATGTAGTCGAAATTCAAATACGTATGTCCAACCTGCTGGATTATCGATCTCAGAGCTGGCTCGATATTCAAAACACCCCAGCTCGAAATTCAAATGCACATCAATCTGCGCGAATATCGATCTCAGAGCTGGCTCGATATTCAAAACACCCCTCTCGAAATTCAATGACATCTCAATCTGGCGAATATCGATCTCAGAGCTGGCTCGATATTCAAAAGAACCCAGCTCGAAATTCAAATACGTATGTCCAATCCTAAATCGAATATCGATCTCAGAGCTGGCTCGATATTCAAAACACCCCAGCTCGAAATTCAAATGCACATCTCAATCTGCGCGAATATCGACTCACAGCTGGCTCGATATTTAAAACACCCCAGCTCGAAATTCAAATGCACATCTCAATCTGCGCGAATATCGATCTCAGAGCTGGCTCGATATTCAAAAGAACCCAGCTCGAAATTCAAATAGTATGTCCAACCTACTCGAATATCGATCTCAGCTGGCTCGATATTCAAAACAACCCAGCTCGAAATTCATATGCACATCTCAATCTTCGCGAATATCGATCTCACAGCTGGCTCGATATTCAAAAGAACCCAGCTCGAAATTCAAATACGTATGTCCAACCTGCTCGAATATCGATCTCAGAGCTGGCTCGATATTCAAAACACCCCAGCTCGAAATTCAAATGCACATCTCAATTTGCGTGAATATCGATCTAACAGCTGGCTCGATATTCAAAACAACCCAGCACGAAATTCAAATGCACATCTCAATCTGCGCGAATATCGATCTCAGAGCTGGCTCGATATTCAAAAGAACCCAGCTCGAAATTCAAATACGTATGTCCAACCTGCTCGAATATCGATCTCAGAGCTGGCTCGATATTCTAAACACCCAGTTCGAAATTCGCATAGCATTTACCATCTTGTAGTCGAATATCGATCTCAGAGCTGGCACGATATTCAAAACAACCCAGCTCGAAATTCAAATGCACATCTCAATTTGCGCGAATATCGATCTCACAACTGGCTCGATATTCAAAACAACCCAGCTCGAAATTCAAATGCACATCTCAATCTTTGCGAATATCGATCTCAGAGCTGGCTCGATATTCAAAAGAAGTCAGCTAGAAATTCAAATACATATGTCCAACCTGCTGGAATATCGATCTCAGAGCTGGCTCGATATTCAAAACAACCCAGCTCGAAATTCAAATGCACATCTCAATCTTCGCGAATATCGATCTCACAGCTGGCTCGATATTCAAAACAACCCAGCTCGAAATTCAAATGAACATCTCAATCTTCGCGAATATCGATCTCAGAGCTGGCTCGATATTCAAAAGACCCCAGCTCGAAATTCAAATGCACATCTCAATCTTCGCGAATATCGATCTCAGAGCTGGCTCGATATTCAAAACAACCCAGCTCGAAATTCAAATGCACATCTCAATCTGCGCGAATATCGATCTCACAGCTAGCTCGATATTCAAAACATCCCAGCTCGAAATTCAAATGCACATCGCAATCTTCGGGGATATCGATCTCAGAGCTGGCTCGATATTCAAAAGATGTCAGCTCGAAATTCAAATACGTATGTCCAATCTGTGAATATCGATCTCAGAGCTGGCTCGATATTCAAAACACCCCAGCTCGAAATTCAAATGCACATCTCAATCTGCGCGAATATCGATCTCAGCTGGCTCGATATTCAAAACACCCCTCTCGAAATTCAAATGCATCTCAATCTGCGCGAATATCGATCTCAGAGCTGGCTCGATATTAACAACCCAGCTCGCAAATTCAAATACGTATGTCCAACCAACCTAATCGAATATCGATCTCAGAGCTGGCTCGATATTCAAAACACCCCAGCTCGAAATTCAAATGCACATCTCAATCTGCGCGAATATCGATCTCACAGCTGGCTCGATATTTAAAACACCCCAGCTCGAAATTCAAATGAACATCTCAATCTGCGCGAATATCGATCTCAGAGCTGGCTCGATATTCAAAAGAACCCAGCTCGAAATTCAAATACGTATGTCCAACCTACTCGAATATCGATCTCAGAGCTGGCTCGATATTCAAAACAACCCAGCTCGAAATTCATATGCACATCTCAATCTTCGCGAATATCGATCTCACAGCTGGCTCGATATTCAAAAGAACCCAGCTCGAAATTCAAATACGTATGTCCAACCTGCTCGAATATCGATCTCAGAGCTGGCTCGATATTCAAAACACCCCAGCTCGAAATTCAAATGCACATCTCAATCTGCGCGAATATCGATCTCAGAGCTGGCTCGATATTCAAAACACCCCTCTCGAAATTCAAATGCACATCTCAATCTGCGCGAATATCGATCTCAGAGCTGGCTCGATATTCAAAAGAACCCAGCTCGAAATTCAAATACGTATGTCCAACCTAATCGAATATCGATCTCAGAGCTGGCTCGATATTCAAAACACCCCAGCTCGAAATTCAAATGCACATCTCAATCTGCGCGAATATCGATCTCACAGCTGGCTCGATATTCAAAACACCCCAGCTCGAAATTCAAATGCACATCTCAATCTGCGCGAATATCGATCTCAGAGCTGGCTCGATATTCAAAAGAACCCAGCTCAAAATTCAAATGCACATCTCAATCTTCGCGAATATCGATCTCACAGCTGGCTCGATATTCAAAACACACCCCAGCTCGAAATTCAAATGCACATCTCAATCTTCGCGAATATCGATCTCACAGCTGGCTCGATATTCAAAACACCCCAGCTCGAAATTCAAATGCACATCTCAATCTTCGCGAATATCGATCTCAGAGCTGGCTCGATTTTCAAAACAACCTAGCTCGAAATTCAAATGCACATCTCAATATTCGCGAATATCGATCTCACAGCTGGCTCGATATTCAAAACACCCCAGCTCGAAATTCATATGCACATCTCAATCTTCGCGAATATCGATCTCAGAGCTGGTTCGATTTTCAAAACAACCTAGCTCGAAATTCAAATGCACATCTCAATCTTCGCGAATATCAATCTCAGAGCTGGCTCGATATTCAAAACACCCAGCTCGAAATTCAAATGCACATCTCAATCTTCGCGAATATCGATCTCAGAGCTGGCTCGATATTCAAAAGAAGTCAGCTCGAAATTCAAATACGTATGTCCAACCTGCTGGAATATCGATCTCAGAGCTGGCTCGATATTACACACCCAGCTCGAAATTCAAATGCACATCTCAATCTGCGCGAATATCGATCTCAGAGCTGGCTCGATATTCAAAACACCCCAGCTCGAAATTCAAATGCACATCTCAATCTTCGCGAATATCGATCTCAGAGCTGGCTCGATATACAAAACAACCCAGCTCGAAATTCAAATTCACATCTCAATCTTCGCGAATATCGATCTCACAGCTGGCTCGATATTCAAAACATCCCAGCTCGAAATTCAAATGCACATCGCAATCTTCGGGGATATCGATCTCAGAGCTGGCTCGATATTCAAAAGATGTCAGCTCGAAATTCAAATACGTATGTCCAACCTGCTGGAATATCGATCTCAGAGCTGGCTCGATATTCAAAACACCCCAGCTTTAAATTCAAATGCACATCTCAATCTGCGCGAATATCGATCTCAGAGCTGGCTCGATATTCAAAAGAACCCAGCTCGAAATTCAAATACGTATGTCCAACCTAATCGAATATCGATCTCAGAGCTGGCTCGATATTCAAAACACCCCAGCTCGAAATTCAAATGCACATCTCAATCTGCGCGAATATCGATCTCACAGCTGGCTCGATATTCAAAACACCCCAGCTCGAAATTCAAATGCACATCTCAATCTGCGCGAATATCGATCTCAGAGCTGGCTCGATATTCAAAAGAACCCAGCTCAAAATTCAAATGCACATCTCAATCTTCGCGAATATCGATCTCACAGCTGGCTCGATATTCAAAACACCCCAGCTCGAAATTCAAATGCACATCTCAATCTTCGCGAATATCGATCTCACAGCTGGCTCGATATTCAAAACACCCCAGCTCGAAATTCAAATGCACATCTCAATCTTCGCGAATATCGATCTCAGAGCTGGTTCGATTTTCAAAACAACCTAGCTCGAAATTCAAATGCACATCTCAATCTTCGCGAATATCGATCTCACAGCTGGCTCGATATTCAAAACACCCCAGCTCGAAATTCATATGCACATCTCAATCTTCGCGAATATCGATCTCAGAGCTGGTTCGATTTTCAAAACAACCTAGCTCGAAATTCAAATGCACATCTCAATCTTCGCGAATATCAATCTCAGAGCTGGCTCGATATTCAAAACACCCCAGCTCGAAATTCAAATGCACATCTCAATCTTCGCGAATATCGATCTCAGAGCTGGCTGGATATTCAAAAGAAGTCAGCTCGAAATTCAAATACGTATGTCCAACCTGCTGGAATATCGATCTCAGAGCTGGCTCGATATTCAAAACACCCCAGCTCGAAATTCAAATGCACATCTCAATCTGCGCGAATATCGATCTCAGAGCTGGCTCGATATTCAAAACACCCCAGCTCGAAATTCAAATGCACATCTCAATCTTCGCGAATATCGATCTCAGAGCTGGCTCGATATACAAAACAACCCAGCTCGAAATTCAAATTCACATCTCAATCTTCGCGAATATCGATCTCACAGCTGGCTCGATATTCAAAACATCCCAGCTCGAAATTGAAATGCACATCGCAATCTTCGGGGATATCGATCTCAGAGCTGGCTCGATATTCAAAAGATGTCAGCTCGAAATTCAAATACGTATGTCCAACCTGCTGGAATACCGATCTCAGAGCTGGCTCGATATTCAAAACACCCCAGCTTTAAATTCAAATGCACATCTCAATCTGCGCGAATATCGATCTCAGAGCTGGCTCGATATTTAAAACACCCATTTCGAAATTCAAATGCACATCTCAATCTGCGCGAATATCGATCTCAGAGCTGGCTCGATATTCAAAAGAACCCAGTTCGAAATTCAAATACGTATGTCCAACCTAATCGAATATCGATCTCAGAGCTGGCTCGATATTCAAAACACCCCAGCTCGAAATTCAAATGCACATCTCAATCTTCGCGAATATCGATCTCACAGCTGGCTTCGATATTCAAACATCCCAGGCTCGACTCGAAATTCAAATGCACATCGCAATCTTCGGGGATATCGATCTCAGAGCTGGCTCGATATTCAAAAGATGTCAGTTCGAAATTCAAATACGTATGTCCAACCTGCTGGAATATCGATCTCAGAGCTGGCTCGATATTCAAAACACCCCAGCTCGAAATACAAATGCACATCTCAATCTGCGCGAAAATCGATCTCAGAGCTGGCTCGATATTCAAAACACCCCTCTCGAAATTCAAATGCACATCTCAATCTGCGCGAATATCGATCTCAGAGCTGGCTCGATATTCAAAAGAACCCAGCTCGAAATTCAAATACGTATGTCCAACCTAATCGAATATCGATCTCAGAGCTGGCTCGATATTCAAAACACCCCAGCTCGAAATTCAAATGCACATCTCAATCTGCGCGAATATCGATCTCACAGCTGGGTCGATATTCAAAACACCCCAGCTCGAAATTCAAATGCACATCTCAATCTGTGCGAATATCGATCTCAGAGCTGGCTCGATATTCAAAAGAACCCAGCTCGAAATTCAAATACGTATGTCCAATCTACTCGAATATCGATCTCAGAGCTGGCTCGATATTCAAAACAACCCAGCTCGAAATTCAAATGCACATCTCAATCTTCGCGAATATCGATCTCACAGCTGGCTCGATATTCAAAAGAACCCAGCTCGAAATTCAAATACGTATGTCCAACCTGCTCGAATATCGATCTCAGAGCTGGCTCGATATTCAAAACAACCCAGCTCGAAATTCAAATGCACATCTCAATCTTCGCGAATATCGATCTCAGAGCTGGCTCGATATTCAAAACAACCCAGCTCGAAATTCAAATGAACATCTCAATCTGCGCGAATATCGATCTCACAGCTGGCTCGATATTCAAAACAACCCAGCTCGAAATTCAAATGCACATCTCAATCTTCGCGAATATCGATCTCACAGCTGGCTCGATATTCAAAACACCCCAGCTCGAAATTCAAATGCACATCTCAATCTTCGCGAATATCGATCTCAGAGCTGGCTCGATATTCAAAACACCCCAGCTCGAAATTCAAATGCACATCTCAATCTTCGCGAATATCGATCTCACAGCTGGCTCGATATTCAAAACACCCCAGCTCGAAATTCAAATGCACATCTCAATCTTCGCGAATATCGATCTCAGAGCTGGCTCGATATTCAAAAGAACCCAGCTGGAAATTCAAATGCACATCTCAATCTTCGCGAATATCGATCTCACAGCTGGCTCGATATTCAAAACACCCCAGCTGGAAATTCAAATGCACATCTCAATCTTCGCGAATATCGATCTCACAGTTGGCTCGATATTCAAAACACCCCAGCTCGAAATTCGAATGCACATGTCAATCTTCGCGAATATCGATCTCAGAGCTGGCTCGATATTCAAAAGAACCCAGCTCGAAATTCAAATGCACATCTCAATCTTCGCGAATATCGATCTCACAGCTGGCTCGATATTCAAAACACCCCAGCTCGAAATTCAAATGAACATCTGAATCTTCGCGAATATCGATCTCAGAGCTGGCTCGATTTTCAAAACAACCTAGCTCGAAATTCAAATGCACATCTCAATCTTCGCGAATATCGATCTCACAGCTGGCTCGATATTCAAAACACCCCAGCTCGAAATTCAAATGCACATGTCAATCTTCGCGAATATCGATCTCAGAGCTGGCTCGATATTCAAAAGAAGTCAGCTCGAAATTCAAATACGTATGTCCAACCTGCTGGAATATCGATCTCAGAGCTGGCTCGATATTCAAAACACCCCAGCTCGAAATTCAAATGCACATCTCAATCTGCGCGAATATCGATCTCAGAGCTGGCTCGATATTCAAAACACCCCAGCTCGAAATTCAAATGCACATCTCAATCTTCGCGAATATCGATCTCAGAGGCTGGCTCGATATTCAAAACACCCCAGCTCGAAATTCAAAATGCACATGTCAATCTTCGCGAATATCGATCTCAGAGCTGGCTCGACATTCAAAACAACCCAGCTCGAAATTCAAATGCACATCTCAATCTTCGCGAATATCGATCTCACAGCTGGCTCGATATTAAAAACAAAACACCCAAGCTCGAAATTCAAAATGCACATCTCAATCTTCGCGAATATCGATCTCAGAGCTGGCTCGATTTTCAAAACAACCCAGCTCGAAATTCAAATGCACATCTCAATTTTCGCGAATATCGATCTCACAGCTGGCTCGATATTCAAAACACCCCAGCTCGAAATTCAAATGCACATCTCAATCTTCGCGAATATCGATCTCAGAGCTGGCTCGATATTCAAAAGAAGTCAGCTCGAAATTCAAATACGTATGTCCAACCTGCTGGAATATCGATCTCAGAGCTGGCTCGATATTCAAAACAAAACACCCCAGCTCGAAATTCAAATGCACATCTCAATCTTCGCGAATATCGATCTCAGAGCTGGCTCGATTTTCAAAACAACCTAGCTCGAAATTCAAATGCACATCTCAATCTTCGCGAATATCGATCTCACAGCTGGCTCGATATTCAAAACACCCCAGCTCGAAATTCAAATGCACATCTCAATCTGCGCGAATATCGATCTCAGAGCTGGCTCGATATTCAAAACACCCCAGCTCGAAATTCAAATGCACATCTCAATCTTCGCGAATATCGATCTCAGAGCTGGCTCGATATTCAAAACACCCCAGCTCGAAATTCAAATGCACATGTCAATCTTCGCGAATATCGATCTCAGAGCTGGCTCGACATTCAAAACAACCCAGCTCGAAATTCAAATGCACATCTCAATCTTCGCGAATATCGATCTCACAGCTGGCTCGATATTCAAAACACCCAAGCTCGAAATTCAAATGCACATCTCAATCTTCGCGAATATCGATCTCAGAGCTGGCTCGATTTTCAAAACAACCCAGCTCGAAATTCAAATGCACATCTCAATTTTCGCGAATATCGATCTCACAGCTGGCTCGATATTCAAAACACCCCAGCTCGAAATTCAAATGCACATCTCAATCTTCGCGAATATCGATCTCAGAGCTGGCTCGATATTCAAAAGAAGTCAGCTCGAAATTCAAATACGTATGTCCAACCTGCTGGAATATCGATCTCAGAGCTGGCTCGATATTCAAAACACCCCAGCTCGAAATTCAAATGCACATCTCAATCTTCGCGAATATCGATCTCAGAGCTGGCTCGATATTCAAAACACCCCAGCTCGAAATTCAAATGCACATCTCAATCTGCGCGAATATCGATCTCAGAGCTGGCTCGATATTCAAAAGAACCCAGCTCGAAATTCAAATAGGGATGTCCAACCTACTCGAATATCGATCTCAGAGCTGGCTCGATATTCAAAACAACCCAGCTCGAAATTCAAATGCACATCTCAATCTTCGCGAATATCGATCTCAGAGCTGGCTGGATATTCAAAACAACCCAGCTCGAAATTCAAATGCACATCTCAATCTTCGCGAATATCGATCTCAGAGCTGGCTCGATATTCAAAAGAACCCAGCTCGAAATTCAAATACGTATGTCCAACCTACTCGAATATCGATCTCAGAGCTGGCTCGATATTCAAAACAACCCAGCTCGAAATTCAAATGCACATCTCAATCTTCGCGAATATCGATCTCACAGCTGGCTCGATATTCAAAAGAACCCAGCTCGAAATTCAAATACGTATGTCTAACCTGCTCGAATATCGATCTCAGAGCTGGCTCGATATTCAAAACACCCAGCTCGAAATCAGTTCCGTGAATATCGACCTCGCAGCTTTAGATTCAACTCGATATTCAACTCGAAATTCAAACCGGTGAATTTCGATGTTCGATGTTCGATGTCAGAGCCAACTTCACACACCCATAAAACTGCAGGAAACGACAGAATTCGGATTTTCACTGCGGGAATCCGAAACGAGATTCTGCAGAATTCTGCTAAATCTGGCATAAAAATTACTAAATTCAATGACCTTAGTTCTGTTTTCAAATGAATTTTATAGAAAATACATTAATGAAGGAAATTACCCTTGGCGAAACATATCTGAGCACAGAAAGTGTAAATATTATCTTCTGAAGTCGAGTGACAGCTGTCAAAATTAATAGCGTTCTGGCAGAATCGGGGGTTAACCGGAAACGAACTTTCAACTTCAGAACGAGGCTGCCCAGAAAATCCAACATTTAGGGGGCAGTGACCAGTTAATTTAAAATTATCAATTTCACGCCCTCGGACAGTATGCATTTAATTCAATATTCCAAATAAGTGGGCAGACAGCAATACGAGTTCGACATTTGTGACCTAGATACACTGGAAGTTTTTACATGAACACAAATATGCTGCTCTATTAGTGCTCCTTACCTATGCAGGAATGTGAAATATCTTGGTGCAGCCTCTTTAAAATTGTCCAATTCTGAGGTAAAATATTCACTTTAAAACCATGCCGTGCCACGCTACTTGCGGAACTACAGATTGAATGTTGTATGTGTTCTCAATCATCATCCAGAGGCAAATGCACTTATCATGGTGCAAACCAGTTCCCATACATGAGTTTTCTCTGAAATAAATTCTTGTTTGAAACTTCCAGAAAAATCTGTTGTTTTGATCAGTTTTTGTCACAACATACCCTCAATTCGTATTTGCCCATTTCTGATCAATGGGAACAGGTCAGATGGCCCTGGAATGAGCATTCACATCATCAATGAATACGATGTAAAATCTGAATAAAATACAAAATCAACTACAAAAAATTCATTAAACAATTGGAATGAATTTTAATCAGCAGAAAGTGTAATATTTATAAATTTCACCGGTGCCATTATACGAAACTGGCGGCTAACTGGTCACTGCTACCTTAGACATGTGAAATTTATGTCAATAAAACGGCTATTAATTACTAACTAGTGGCTCAGAGATGTTGCGATCGGCGTGGCTAACAAGTATTAACCATGTTGATGATCATGGATAACATAAGGTGAGGTGACTATATGATATACTCTGTAATTGCACTAACTTCGTACAAGTACTACACACACTATGATAACTGTAAAGGGCTGAAGAAAGCATTGTATACCTCAATTACTGGGGTCTAACATAATATGTGTGATTGTTGTCTTATCAATGTACATACCAGAAGATACTACTCATATAAAACAGTACACTGTCATCATTCTGAATAAGAATTATAAGAGACTAAATTCACACTTACATGCGTGTGAAACAATACGACATGAGACTATGTGCCATTGCGTTCATTAAAGCGTATTTGCCCGTTTTGGCAGGGAGACACACGAGTATAGCTTCCAAAATGAAAACGCCTACATGCTACTGAAACCAGTGTAACCAGTTAAACCTGTGCATATGCACTGTTCGTCATTCCATCAATTAGGTACATGTCTATAGAGAATACCAGTATCGTGTCTTTTGATATCAAGTTTATCAGGCAAGGTTAGGAAACGCTTAAAGGAATAGCGATCCTGATCAGGCTGTGCGGATGCTCCATTTCTCCAGACACAGCCACATTTAAAACATTGTTACAAGCATTTACGCCTATACAATATATCAAGGACAATCCGTATTCAACAAGTACATTCGCTGGCGTCTAATTCGCTGAACAACGTCACATGACGTTACAGAATGACGTCAGTGTCCTGACGAAGCTGCGTTCTTTACAATGGAAACCACATTACATGTATAATTCTAATTTCAGTGCCAACATTAGTATATGGAAGCGTCCTGGTGCCAAGGCTAAAATATGTTTTATCTCCTAATTAGGACTTAATATCTCCTAATTAGGACTTAGTGTTTCCTAGTCAGGACACTAGTAACTCCTAATTAGGACTTAATATCTCATAATTAGGACTTACTATCTGTGTCAATGCTAAAAATGTTGTATCTGCTAACTCCTAATTAGGAGATACTAAGTCCTAATTAGGATATATTAAGTCATAAGTTGGAGATAGTATCTCCTAATTAGGAGATAGTGTCTCCTAATTAGGAGTTAGTATCTCCTAATTAGGGTATATTATCTCCTACTTAGTAGATACTAAGTCCTAATTAGGAGATGATAATTCATAATAAGGAGATAATATCTCCTAATAGGAGTTAGTATCTCCTAATTACGAGATAAATTTATTTTAGAATTGGCACCATGACGCTTCCATATTTATAACGCGGAGTAAAAAAAGTTTAACTTATTTGTGTCCAGTCATTGATGATTGTATGTACATTTAATGTATATCTACATTTACCTTGGTCCGTTACTTCAATCTGTGGCTAAATAATGTCCACATCAAGTTCATCACACTCATGTTCACAGACTGTTACCCTATTGGACGGCCTTCTGTACGACGCTTATTTTTCGAGTTACCTCTACCCAGAGTAGAACTTTATGAAATACATTTATCTTTATGTGAAATTCATGGTAGAAACCGAGTCTGTGTGTTAAGCCGCGGCCGAATGCCGTAATTTGGGACATTTCCATGGTAAACGCAAATTTTCTCTGGAAAAAGTACAGACACAATATGAACAGTTGTTGTAGTGATTACTGTCAATGAGCATGTGGTAATATGATTGTATTAACAGGATACACTTATATTTGACTCTGGCTTAAATTTAGGCGTAAATTTAAAAACGAAATAGCAACCGATATGCTAACAAATCAGTAACAATTTCATTGGACAGCCTTATGTACGTCGTTTATTTTCCGATTTACCCCACAACCAGAATAGAACTTTATTGAAATGCATCTATCTTTATGTAAAATTCATCTTAGAAACCGAATCCGCGTGTTAAAAGTGATAACATCGCGGCCGAGTGCAGCAATTTTGGACATTTCCATGGTAACTGTGAATTCTCTGTGGAATAAATACAGACAAAATGTGAACAGCCGTTGTAGTGATTACTGTCAATAAACTTGTGAAGTTTGCTTTCATTAATAGGATGCATATATATTTGACTCGGGCTTATATTTATTGGTTAATGTAGTAAATTACACAAAATTACACAAAATATGGCGTAACCATAGCAACCGATAGTGTAACCAATCAGCAACAATTCGCTAAGTATAAAGAGAGCTTCCAGGCATTTCTTATATCGTATTCTTATTTATTTAAACACGCATCTACCTAAATACTGATATCTAAAATAAGAATGTGTAGCTATTGGCGTTCAGAACCTTACAATGTTTACAATGAGCATATAGTACTTATTGAGTTACCCCCCTTTGAATTGAATTGGTTTACAAGACACATCATCATATATGCATTTACAAATCTGAAACGTGCGCCTATCTTACATAATGGGGTACCATGATGTGTAACGCATAGTGCAACTTTTGTGTGCAGACTCAGTAGATAATATCAGATATTTTGAGAATATTACACGTGCAATTTTCTGCTAGTTGTCTAGTCGTGACTTCGTGACTGTCTTGATCAATCATTATGGCTTACTCTTGTAAAGTGGCATTTTCCTGTGGAATTTTCAAAAGCAGTGATAAAGTATCAAATTTACATATTTTTAAATTAAATAACTTGTGGCTTATTTCAATATGCATGTAAATAGTAGTTGTGAAATATTTTAAGCTTTTATTGTTTATAGTAATAAAACAAAATAAGTTTTATTCACAAGATTCATGAATATCTGAGAGAAAATATATTTGTTTGTTTTGGTAAAAATGTTTATTGAATAAAACAATATAATGCTGGTGTATATTTGTAAATGCAATCTAGGGTTCAATCCAAGTGTTTATACAGTTAGATGCTGTATATGTGCAGTTTTATTGAAAAAATAAAAATGCCAATAAACAAATAGCAGCCATCACGACCCAACTTGATTGAATCGGTGATGTTCTCAACTACTAGTTGTTTTATTTAAATAATTTAACAGTTATCGACACTTAATTACGCAAGTGTGCAAATGCATGTGTTCATTTACAAATGCTTACAATGAAATACTAGTTTTATCAGTTTAATATATT
>CM055281.1:57269844-57316466 GCA_029237695.1 Conchocele bisecta
CTGTCACATAATCCATTGCTCGACCGGTTCCTGTAGGTGTCGACGACAACGGGTCGGGTGTAGCGGCGATGTTGGAGGTCGCCCGGCAGATTACCGATGATAGAAAGGACGGAACGAAGCTCAAAAACACCATGCTCTTTGTCGCCTTTGATCTGGAGGAAGAAGGTATGTCAATACACCACTGCCTGTGTTAATCTTTCTGATAGTTTCAGAATTGTAAATAACCAACAACGGCGTTAATATTAGGAACCTTATCGTGTTACGTCAATTTGTCACAATTCATAGAACAGCGATGTTGCCAGTCAATAGCGTGACGCTATTGACAACGGCGATGAACGTCATGTATATTAATGACGTCAAACAAACTTTAACGAATCAGCATCGTTTCGCGACGTCACGTGGGGCTAATGTAATGTACTGGGATATAAACGGAACCACAGGCATTCGGCGTGTTTCGGCTTTCATCGGAAACCACATACTGAATAACAAAGCTTATAACTTTGGTCGGACACGGCCTCGTACATGTATCATAACAAAATGTCATGTTTAAAAATGTAATTGCCTATGCATTCTATGTATCTCTGCAGGATAACGATAATTCTCAAATGAACATATGGAATGTCCACTACAATAGTGACATTAGAGCACTAAACTCGTTTCATTTGTTATGATACGAGGTATTGTCCGACTTAGGATAACCAGCTGTAATTCGATAGTACTTGCATAATTATGTTCCAACTATGCTATTTCAGCAATATACCAATAATTCTCAAATGAACATGTGCACTTTCCGCCAAAATATTTACATTAACGTTAATAACATCGCGGAATTTGTTATGATACGAGGTCGTGTCTGACCAAAGTTATATGCCTTGTAATTCATATGTAGTGAAACCGATGAAAGCTGAAACACGCCGAATTCCTGTGAACGCAACAGACTGACTGGGCGTTTCATTATGAATGCATGGACAGTGTAAGTATTATAATAAAATATTTACACCTTCAATAAATTCATAAGGGAAAGGCCCATTCGACGTATTGTATTTACATCCCAACACAATACATTAGAGCCATGTGACGTCGCGCGATGTTCTTTATTGGTTAAAGTTCGTTTGACGTCATTAGTTTCCACGAGGTATGCTATTGACCGGCAACGTCGCTGTTCCAGGAATTGCGACAAAATGACGTAAAACAAGAGCATTCTTAATTTTAACGCCATATTTAGTTATTTACATTTTTGAAACTATCAGAAAATGCAGTGTAAATATAAGTAATACAACCATGGGTGCTGCGTTTACTGGGGTAGGTAATTCATTTGGTCTGTTTAAAGTTTGCGAGGCGTCCTTCGGACTCCGCGCATTTTAAACAGACCAATTGTTTTTCATACTACAATAAACGCAACATACCATGGTTTTATTCCTTAATTACATAATGCAGGTTATGTTGGAAGCGAGAAATTCGTAACGGAGTGGCTACAGCCATGGGTGGCCGCGAACTACGGCGAGGTTCGGATACATCCGTACGGTGTGATCATTCTGGACACGATTATGAAGTACAGCGCGGAGGACAGCTCACAGTATCTACCCGGGGGCACGGACGTTGTAAGTCACAGGTGCAATATTCGGACCCAGGACCCAGTACTTAACCCATTCGAAAAACATGACGCCACCCATTACCTTGCGCACCCATTTCTGTTGGACTGTATAGCCTAACAGTAATGGGTTGGTAATGCTTTTGGAATGTGTCATTTATTGGGTCTTAGGTTCGAGTCTTCCACATGTGCTGTAAGTATGCACGTTACAAAGTTGTATGTGAGCCCGATAATATGATAAGTTAATTATATCCACGTTTCGAGAATAAAAATGGGTATATTGCTTTCGTAACGCGTGTCCATCCGTCTGTCCGTTCGTACGTTCGTCCCTCCGTCCGTCAGGTTTATTGTAAGCCACATCACTCAGTGGGTTATAATATATGGAGACATATATTTTCGTATATTCTGTAGATATGACATTTTCTAGCAAAAGCAAACATTCATTCACCATTTCCCCACGTATTGATTGGCATTATTATACATTTTATATTACACGTACATTTCCAGACTGATATTACGGGCCATAACCGTGTTTCTTTAAAATGTTAACGGACATTACTATGGTGACGCATGTAATTAATATAAATAATTAAAAAATGTCATGCCTCATTTGCATATGAAAATAGCCTGATACGGCCGCGAGTCACTATCAGTAAAATAAATATTACCAAATGATTATATCTGTATAGCGGACAGTCTCGTAAGTTTTAGAACTGGTTTAATAGTGACACAATTATACACCTCTAAACCGTAATAGCTTGAGACTTGATATTTAGTGTGTGGAATCCTTATGGTGTGCAAATGCAACAAATGAATTTAGATGTTTTATTCGACACCCGAGACATGCAATATCCCAACCTGTCGACGAATTGGTAAACGTGGGTATATGGCGAATGCACGCCATCGAATTAGGCGACCTGAAAACTATGTATCCGTCTGCATTAATCCTGGACTCCAACAGGTTGTAATTTAGGGAGATATGTTTTCGCCCATTCCTTAGATATTACATTATACAGGCAAATTAAACATTCAGTTACTCAAAAGGTAAACGGGAACAAGAATGTATTCTCTCTATTTAATGTTTGATGTTCAATAATCATACTTTATAATATTTCGATATATCAAATTAGTGTTATATAACCGCGCGTGTCTATCAGTAAATTTAAGAACATTTATTTATCCCGTCAACACAGTGCGTAAGTGCCGTGAAACAAGATGCCCTGAAACATTTTCGATATCCTGTCAATGCAACCTAATCACTGCGTATCAATATGTGCAGTTCGATTCTCCGATTTTGAGGATGCGGCTGGGTTATTTTTTTAATTTTAAAGCCATTTGTAGTGTTGACGAGATAAATAGAATACTAGGTTAGTGCCATGAATGGGAAAAAATGGCGCGGCACGGAAACGGGATGGGCTCGGCAGAGCCTCGCCCATCCCGTTTCCTAAGCCTTGCCATATAGTTTTCCCATTCATGGCACTAACCTACTGTTCTCTATATATACTGAATGATTATATCTGCTGTACGTTTTAAAACTGTTGGACTAGTTACACAACTATACACTTGACTAATTCCTATAATAAACAGTCTGTGCCAAATTGACGGAAAACCAAATTTAATACAAATGTCGTGATGAAGAAATTAATTTTCTGACGGACTTGATTGAACGTTTCAGTTCACCAAGCTGTTCCCTACGACTGGAGCGAGTGTCTTGTCGGACCGTTCCCGCGGTGACTTTATCGCGGTAGTTTACAGAAAACCGAACACGACGACGCTACTGGTCGACGACGAACGCTTGGCCACTGCTTTCGAATCCGCCTGGGATGGTCAGTTATTTGTGGTTAACACTGGGAAAAAATGGGGCTTATGGGATTTGTAACCAGTATTAAACAAATGATAAATTCCCATATATATATTCACTGAAGTGAGGATCTATGTCTATGGGGATTTAACATGCGAACATTGTTTTGTTTTTATAATAAATTCAATATTTAACCGAATTTCACAAAATAAAGATAAGTATCATTCTTAAATTGTGTTCCAATTTAACATTATCGAAAACAAACGTTTTTGAATTGTGGATATAGCTGTAAAATGTGTACAGGTTTCATGAAACAGACAGAATGGGGATCGTAGCTAGTTATTTCCCATTGTCATTGACTTTATTTATAGAAATCCGGTCCAGCTTGTATATTTTATTGCCTAATTGATTGTAACAATACCGAATATCGCATGATTTGTTGTGTAAAGAAGCCATTCTAGTGATTTCAACTAGTGTTGATCCAGACCATCCTACCTGTCTCCGCAATCTGATCCGGAACTGCATTATTTGCCAGATTCATATTTTCACACGTATTAATTGTATTGCAACCAGTGTAGACCCAGAGCACATGTGTGCAGTCTTATCCGGGTCTACCCTGTTTGCAGTCTCTATTTTTGCAAATTATTCAGTAAGAAATAAACGCTAACATAAACCAAAGGACCAGGGGCCCGTTTCACTAAACATCGTACGACTAAAGTGTTCGTAAATGCAAATTTAGGATCGTCTGTACATTTCAATTGATGGATTTACATTAATTGAGCATAGGCTGCATATGCAGCCTATGCTCAATAAAAGTAAATCCAGTAATTGTTTACAAGAAAATATTGTTAATGTGAACTTTACTGACTATCATAATTTTGCACTTACATGTAAGAGCATTTTAGTCATACGAAGTTTAGTGAAACGGCCCCTTGATCTCTATAAATAGATATGCAAAGGAAAATAACTAGATGCGATCCGCCATTACAGACGGCACGGCGAATAACATTCACATTTCGAAGTGTGGCCAGAAACATATTGCTTTTTATATGTTATCTCCCTTAAGATATTAGATCACGCAAATTTCTATGGGGGCAGCCAAATTGTTGTGCTACGCATCAATGGCGAGTACGACCAAGACAATATGCCCTGTGCCAACTTATCCTATGGCGTTTTTGTCTGTCTTGCTTTGTTATCTGAAACTCTACATATGCTATTCTTTATAGGTTTCACAGTTGTGTGCTCAGTTTATCAGTTAAATTATGGAAGATACTAATCAAGACAGTTTGTGCGTATGAATACAGCAGCTATTATCTTTAGGTCTCACTGACAGTACGTACGGAGCTAGCAGTAAAATGGGGTGGACGAATTTCTATTTTTCAGTATTGACCCTGAAAGTTACACCAGTGTGTTTTACAAAGTTAAATTACTCCACACACCGATCAGTTTTTGTGGAGATAACATATTTCAGTACTTTCAGTACTTTTATTTGTGTAACTCATTGTAATTTCTAGGCGTTGCATTGGTCAATTTCACATCACAAGATAAAGGTAAGGAAACGCTAAATGGTGCAAATGTAGTCCGGTATAAACCATAGTTCGGGTGTTTTGAGGTCCCACACAGTTTGCTTGCAAACATTGATCCATTATTACCCAGTTTCACTTGAGGAACATGTTGGAGTGTTTTTAACTATAGTTTTCAACGTATTTGTAACATTTAAAGGACACACTGAACCTGTTGTTCACGTGATGTAAACAGACCTTCCTTAACGAAATAATGTAAACAATATTGGGGGACATGTCAAGGTTGAAATTTGTTTCTTAGGAGTAAGTGACCCTATTGTTTAATTCATTCAGAACTAGTACAGACCGGCTGCAGGTCATATATACGTAGGTCCCACAGTATCCATACGAATAGTGAAAGTAGGAGACACTGACCATATTGGGGGATTCGGTAAAGTTATATAGTAAAATTATTTGGAGGTTTCTTTTTTTTTTTTCTTTTTTTTTTAAATATTTATTTACAAACCGTACATAATATACATGCAATAATCAGGTACAACTAAAAAATATACAATTACAGATATTCACCCTCTTTTACTCTTGCAGTAATGGGTAGAAATCACTGTTCTAGTATTTTTTAAGACTTCATGGTTGAGTGGTACATTAGAATCGTCACTAATGAGAGACCTGAATTTTCTATAAAAACTTGCCCATGTTATTAAAATAAAACAGTAATACTTATAATATACCCGCAGATGACAATGTCACTCTCCAGCACTGCAAGAGCCAAAGTTTTATTTAGCATATGTAATACATGTAATTGATTATAATTTTTTTTTTTTTTATGTTATCATTCATATTACCCATGATCCGACTTAACCAGCCCCATTCTGCAAAAAGTGAAGTTCAATCCTACTGCGCATCTACATGCTTAATCCATGTGTTAACCCTGCCAACACTACAGCCATTTAGGTGTTTTTAAACAGTGTAGACTAAGACAAGCCGGCTCATGATGAACTGTATCATCAGGATCTGCACTGTTTGCAAGTAATTTTCATATTTGTTAAAAAAAACAAAAAAACATTTTATAAATCGATTATTTGAAAAGTATTTTGTGATGAATGGAATTGACCGAAAATTAACATATTATAATCCATTCCAGTTATTTACGGCTGAAAGGGTTCACAGTTAAAGTTGTTGTTAACATTATATATTGACAAGCCAATAAACAATCTGTTTCGATCACCACACTGGCTATAAAAACAAAACACGACTGGTTCCGTCGGTCATAGTCTTTGCTTGAACCTGTATTACTCTGTGTACATTATATTATTCTACTAGATTCATATTATAATTGCTTTATTTCCCAAACCTATAATATGAGATGGAATGGGGGTGGGGTGGGGGTGGGGGTGGGGGAGGCGTTAAAACAAAGAAAGAAAAATAAGCACAAAAGCAGAGATTTATTATAGCACCCGCAACTAGCTAAAATGAAGATGAAATCTTATTTTGGTATTTTTGTTATATAAATTAAACTTGTGAAATGATAAATTCTTCCCAAATTGTTGTAAAGTTTTCAAATTTGTTGTCCATTATTGCTGCCTTCCTGGATGTTTCATACATTAGTTGAATTCGATGCTTCAGTACGTTGAGACTTGGAACTACTTTTGAACATCGGCAATAAAAGAGATAGTATTTAGTTTCTGTATTAATTGTTTGAAGATACTTATTGTTTTTTCGTAAATCCCAAAGATGAATGATTTTTCGTTAATTGTAATAGTTATAACTTTTGTGCTAACCATTCTTGAATTTCCCTAAATATGTTTTGTGTAACCTCACAATCCCAAATCAAATGTGTTATTGTTTCCGAAAACTTCTGTATGTACATAATGGACTACTTGCAATTTTAATCTTATTTAGGAAATCATTTGTGGCCAGAATATTGTGGTTTATTCGGTACTGGAACCATTTTCGAGTTGTGTCTTTTGTTATGATATGCGGCCATAAATATGTTTTCTTCCATGTTTCATTGTTAAAATTATAGGTGGAGTTCCATTTAATTTTACCAGCTGCAGTTTCAGAATTGGAGTTTAATGCGAGATACATGTCTTTTGTCTCGGTTTTGTTTTTTAGGTATATTTTGAGTTTGTATGGAGTAAATGGCATTTCTAACTTTTTTTAGATATTGTTAAGTTTCAAGCTTTTACCCCAATCTGTTATTGCTTTGACAAGGCCATACCATTGAAGAAAGTTTATATTTATGTTGAAATTGTTTTTAAGTTGATTTTGAGAGGCAAATGTTCCATCAATTTTGATAATGTCATTTATAAAACATATTCCCTTATCAAAACATGCCTTATTGAAGAAGGTTGTCCCACATTTTATGTCCTTATTAACAAATAATGGGCTAGAAATAAATGCATCCATGTTTATCGGCTTAAGCTTATTTTGTAATTTTAGATGAGCTTTTAGAACATCCCGCCAAAAAAGGTTTGACATTTTTCCTATTTTTTGTTCAATGTACATATCTCCCAATTTAAAAATATTATCTGTATCAATTTCTGTATTTAAAATGTTTATAAATTTATATTTGTTGCACACTATTCTTCTTACCCATGTTGTTTTTAAAGATGATATATAGTCCTCAATATTTGTCATTTTTAATCCGCCATCCTCATATTTTTTGCATGTGATAGTGCCTTTTACTCGTGATTTACCTTGCCATAAAAAAGTATACATAATGCTGCTGATATCTTTAACGCATCTTTGACTGGGGTTAGGAAGGGATATAAACAAGTGATTTAAAGATGGTAGAAGAAGAGACTTTATGACTGTGATTCGGCCTAATGGTGTTAAGTACCTTTTGTTCCAGCTGTTGATTTTTTCTTTTATGATCTTCATTTTTTCCGAGAAATTTATGTCCACATTTTTTTCTAAATCTGTATCAACGTAATTCCAAGCAATTTAAATCTGTTGCTTCCCCACTTTAGTTTCCATTTTGTTTTAATTGAGTCTTGGCTAAAAAAAATTACCCCAATCCAAATAACTTGTGTTTTATCAAAATTAACTTTAAGTCCTGACATATGGGCATACATTTCCAGTTCATTAAGTGTTTCATTTAGTGATTCACTTGATCCATCCAAGAAGGCACTAGTGTCATCTGTAAACTGTGTTAGTTTATATTCTGTTCCATTTATTTTAATTCCTTTAATTTTATGATGTTTGCGTATTCTGATCGCAAGTATTTCTGCGCATAAGATAAATATGTACGGTGAGAGTAGGTCCCCCTGACGACAGCCTCGATGTATTGAAAAAAAGGTGAGAGGTTACAATGTTGATTAACTGATATTTGAGCATTTTTGTAGAATAATGTAATCCATTGCCTGATATTTGGTCCGAATTTAAAGTAGCGAAGTACTTTATGAATAAAGTTCCACGATATAGAGTCAAATGCTTTCTCAAAGTCTATAAGAAGAAGACGTCCTGGGATATCATTTTTTTCAATATATTGCATAATGTCGTATACCTGTCTAGTGTTTTCCCCCATGTATCTTCCTGAAATAAATCCTGTTTGGTCCCAATTTATTAATTTGTCTAATACTGTTTTTATTCTATTTGCGATAGATGCTGATGCCAGTTTGTAAATTGTGTTTAATAATCATGATAATGAAATAGGTCTATCATTTTTCAGAAAATTTCGAGATTTATTTTCTTTTGGGATTAGTGTTATTATACCCTGCCGTTGAGTTATAGATAGTTCACTCTTCTGATAGCTATAATTTGTTGCCCTACAAATGAAATCACCCAGTTTATGCCAAAACATTTTATAAAATTCGCATGCAAATCCGCTTGTACCTGGGCTACGGTTGTTCGTCATGTTTTTTAGTGCAAAGGCTAGTTCAGTTTTTGTGATTAATCCCTCTAGTTTTTCTGATTCTGCTTCATTTAATTTTGATACATGCGCATTTTCCAAAGAATTGTCCAAATCTAATTCTTTATAAGTATATGTGTGTTTATTGCTATACAGTTTGGTGTAAAATAGTTCTGTTTCTTTTAATATCTCTGACTGATTTGTAATTATTTTGCCATTTTCTGTTTCAAGTTTTGGTATTGTTTTACTTATAAAGTTATGAGATTCGAGCGCACAGAAATATTTTGTTGGTTTTTCTCCTTCATTTATATTTAGAGCCCTTGATCGAATAACTGAACCATTTACTTTAATTTTACGAATTTCCTGGAGTTCTAATTTTAAAATTTCCATTTTATTCATGTCTTCTTTCTTTAATTGTTTTTCCATGTCTAATATTTGTTCTGTTAATGATTTTTCTTTTGATTGGTTTCTTTTTTTATAAAGGAAGGATAAGAAATAGATTTTCCACATAGTTCTATCATAAGTGTTTCTAGAAAAAGTTGATAGTTAATTGTGAATTGCAATTCGTTGTTTGGTATTTCATGCAAGTTTTCTCGGTTATATATTGGAATAGCATATTTATTTTTTATTTCTTCTATTTTTTCATTATAATCATGTTTATGTAATTTATGTCTTTCAGCATTGAATTATAATGTTTCCAGAGTGGTTTTCCCTTTATAAAATTGTTGAAACATACAATTAACAATACAGGTGAATGATCAGATCTGTAGCTATTTTCAATGATGCAGCTTTTAATTGAAGGTAAAGTATTTTCAGAGGTGAGGAAGAAATCTAGTCTTGCTTGCTGAAAAGGCTGTCGACGTCTCCATGTGAACCTTCTCATTAGGCGGTGATTTTCTCTAAAAGGGTCTAATAAATATTTTTCTTGAATAATTTCCAATAATTTTTCTCTAGATTTTTTATTATTTATATTTTTATAGTTATGATAGTCTAACTCTGGGTCCAAAACAAGGTTAAAATCTCCGCATAAAATATATTTATCGTTATTCATTTCATCAATTTCTTTTGACATGTTCTGAAAAAAAAGGGGATCATCTGAGTTTGGTCCATACAGGCATACAAGTGCAAATTTATTATTTTCAATAGTGATGTCTAGGAGAATGAAGTTACCATTGGGATCGCATTTTGACTGGTGTACTTTATAGTCTAAATTACCATTGAATAATATTGCTGCTCCCCTTGCATTAGATCGAAATGAACTGAAATAACAATCATTACCCCACCTAGTCGGTACAAATTGTTCGTCTTCCCCTGGAGTGAAGTGGGTATCTTGCAAACAGTATATGTGATATTTTTTATCTTTTATATATTGAAAAAGATCAATGCGTTTGGGAAGTTGACCTATTCCTTGACAATTTAATGAAAATATTTTTATTTCACTCATTGCCTATTTAGGGTGGTTTTTTTCTTACCATATTCAACTCCAACAGAGCCTGCGGGTGCGTAAACATAATGGGGGAATGCAAAAAGGTGTGAACAAAAAAAAGCTGTGCATATCTAATCTACTGAGGGAGGGGTGCTTTAAATGTACTAGAAGCTGATATGTCTTTATAATATGGAGAATAAACTTGTATTTTTGGGTAGGTCGAATGACAAGTTGAAGACCAAAAAGAAATTTTAAAATAAATTATGTTAATAATGAAACTAATCTGCTGAAACGCAAACATAAATTCATCATGGACTAAGGGTGACAACCATAACACTTTCAATACATGTATAGTGGCCAACAGTGTAGATCCAGATGAGCCGGCTCGTGACAAGCCGTCTCCTCAGGATCCGTACCTTCTGAAAGTAAGTTTCATCTCACAGTCTATTCCAGTTACTTGGAGTTGAGAGGGTTAACATGTATAACAGACAGAATAACCACCCGTGTGCCACGTTCTCTTTTTACTGCTAGTTTTACTGGAATTTATTTTCTTTCTACATGTACCGGTACTGACATAAAGTAAACAATTATTATTTGTGTTGGTCAATGGGAGACAACTGCACTGACAAATGGAAAATACAAAACAAACAGCAGACAAAAAATATAATCCAGCATTGCAAGGGTTAATTGTTGATAGGCGGGAACAGAGTGTTGTCGTTTGCTGATTTTCAGATCTGATCTATATGTTTTTACTACAAACTTGTTACTGACAGCACATGAGAACTGCCTCCAATCGATACAATTCCCATGTGCTGACAGGGCATGCTCTCGTCCAGAACAAAACTGAAAATCAACAATATACTGTGCAGATTTGTAAGGCTTACGAGGCTGACAAAATGTTATTCAGACGACCAAAGGGACAACTTATGTGGGGCGATCACTATATCCCCGGAATGATTTGTTTGAGGATGAACATAAATTAATTCCCTCATATCATACAAAAGGCGAGGATATTGTGAAATATGTTCATGGTAGACTTCTCATATAGCGCATGAGAGTCACTTACCGACTGGTAACAGTTGTTATCTCGTGTCGGGCAAGTACATGCAATTATTTGTTTCCTTGCCCGAAAGCGAAATATAGCAAGGATAACAGTTTGCATGATGTCAAGAAATGAATTGGGTGCCCTGAAATGTTTAACATACCATATTTATTCCAACAGTCGCCCCCTCTAATAGTAATGTCTGTCCTATAGTCTCAATCAATGTCTTCATTTTCCCATAGTAGTCATTCAAGAATGATTTTTTTTATGTTTTTGTGCAAGTAGTATGTCAAAACTAATTTAGAAAAATGCATAGCTCCGGGGGCGTTTATTAGAATAAATACGGGTACATTTGTTTTGTGCGGTTAAACATTCTAACAGGTAGGTTGCCCTACAGGCATCATCACAGTACAGTCTAAATAGTTCACTCAACTTCGTGTATGTTTGCATGTCAGTGTTTGTTCTTCCATTCAGCATGTAGCTGATCAATAACTCAACCCTAAGACCGCTACGCACAGCAATTGTCGTCTGCTGTTGCTTTTATATGTTGCCTTATTTCTCAATAAAAACATGGTTTTTACAGGACTTCAGAATCATTTGCAATGGAAATTATTTTCAAGTGCTGTCAAAGCATGTTGTAAACTATTCTAAAGTGCTGTCAAAGCATGTTTTTGATGATTAAAATGGAAAATAGAAAATAAACAGCAGACAACAACAAAATAAGATAGCGGTGCAAGGGTTAGTATTACATGGATTCACTAATCCGAAATAATTGGGAACATGAAAAGCATATGTGGCATGTCATGAGAAAAGGTGTCCAAATAGTGCTGGATCCAGTGTAGCCACAGATCAGCCCGTCTATATACAGTGTCAAATCTTTGTCTGCACTCTTGTAAGTTGTATAGATGGTCAGTATACCTTGCAGATGTTATTGTCAATCTCTATTAAATTACAAGGGTAGGCTGATAGATCATGGGCCACACTGGAGAAACCACCACTTGTCCCATTTTGTGAAGGCATGTGATACCAAGGTGTAAACTCACTATATTCTTGGTTTTGTACAATCTATTCTATTAATGTCCATTGTTTACACCAGTGTATAATCCATGTCAAACGATTCAACGAGTTCATGGTCCATGTGTGTAGTGTTGGCCTGCTGAGTTTTTTATGCCCCCGCCACCGAATGGTCAGGGGGGCTTATAGTGTTACCGGCGTCCGTACGTACGTAACGTACGTAACGTAACGTACGTACGTCCCGAAACCTTAACGCTCGGGTAAATAGCTTATAATTTATGTTTCCTTGCTCGGATCTGCTTGACATTTCACACACGCATTGCTCCAATGGTTCTCTGCCACCCTGTGACAAATCCACATTCGTGCCGCCCCCGCTAAGCCCAGCGTCAAGGTCACAGTCTTGGTGCGTTCGAAACCTTAACGCTGGGTAAATGCCTTATAATTTCTGTTTCCTTGCTCGGATCTGCTTCACATTTCACACACGCTTTGCTCCAATGGTCCTCCGCCACCCTGTAACAAATCCACATTCGTGCCGCCCCCGCTAAGCCCAGGGTCAAGGTCACAGACTTGGTGCGTTCGAAACCTTAACGCTGGGTAAATTCCTTATAATTTCTGTTTCCTTGCTCGGATCTGCTTCACATTTTACACACGCATTGCTCCAATGGTCCTCTGCCACCCTATGACAAAAAAACACATTTGTGCCGCCCCCGCTAAGCCCAGGGTCAAGGTCACAGACTTGGTGCGTTCGAAACCTTAACGCTGGGTAAATGCCTTATAATTTCTGTTTCCTTGTTCGGATCTGCTTCACATTTCACACACGCATTGCTCCAATGGTCCTCTGCCACCCTGAGACAAATCCACATCCGTGCAGCCCCCGCCAAGCCCAGGGTCAAAGTCACAGACTTGGTGCGTTCGAAACCTTAACGCTCGGGTAAATGGCTTATAATTTCTGTTTCCTTGCTCGGATCTGCTTCACATTTCACACACGCATTGCTCCAATGGTCCTCTGCCACCCTGTGACAAATCCACATTCGTCCCGCCCCCGCTAAGCCCAGGGTCAAGGTAACAGACTTGGTGCGTTCGAAACCTTAACGCTGGGTAAATGCCTTATCATTTCTGTTTCCTTGCTCGGATCTGCTTCACATTTCACACACGCATTGCTTCAATAGTCCTCTGCCACCCTGTGACAAATCCACATTCGTCCCTCTCCCGCTAAGCCCAGGGTCAAGGTCACAAACACTCGGGTAAATGGCTTATTATGCCCCCGCAACCGAATCGTGAGGGGGGCATATAGTGTTACCGGCGTTCGTACGTACGTAACGTGCATTTACGTACGTAACGTACGTACGTAACGTACGTACGCAACGTACGTCCCGAAACCTTAACGCTCGGGTAAGTGCCTTATAATTTATGTTTCCTTGCTTGGATCTGCTTCACATTTCACACACGCATTGCTCCAATGGTCCTCTGCCACCCTGTGACAAATCCACATTCGTCCCGCCCCCGCTAAGCCCAGGGTCAAAGTCACATACTTGGTGCGTTCGAAACCTTAACGATGGGTAAATGCCTTATAATTTCTGTTTCCTTGCTCGGATCTGCTTCACATTTCACAGACGCATTGCTCCAATAGTCCTCTGCCACCCTGTGACAAATCCACATTCGTCCCGCTCCCGCTAAGCCCAGGGTCAAGGTCACAAACACTCGGGTAAATGGCTTATTATGCCCCCGCAACCGAATGGTGAGTGGGGCATGTACTGTTACCGACGTCCGTCCGTACTCGGGTAAATGGCTTGTAATCAAATATGCCTCGTTTTCTTTGGCTGCCAGCGGGGGCATTCGTGTGCCGACAGGCCACATTTCTAGTTTGATATTGTATACATTCCACATTCAGTTCTTGGAAAATAATTTGTCACAAAAAACACATATTCCAAAAACTAATACTAATAGCATTGTTTTTGTGCCCCAGATTTCTCTTTGACCTTTAGATTGCACGTTATAATTGTCTCACAAAGACCATTGTAAATTTTATTGAAGCATAAGGATTGCTTAGTGAAGCCCCGTCGCACAACAAAAAAATATATGAAAATTATCTAGTTTCCTTCTCTTAGGCCTGTTCAATAGCTTTGTCAACACTGTCAAATTTGAGCCTTTTTCCATCTTTGGTCTTGCCATTTGGAGGTTTCTTACTTAAAAATATTCTACCGTGTCGTCCGCTTCACAACGTAGTGGACAATCTTACACGGGCATATTACAATATCAAGGTGTATGATCACGTGGTTACAAAAACAACAACAAGTACTGAAACTTCCAGAAGCCCTCTGATTCAAAGAACATATTCTTTTGATTTGTCCTTATTTTGTCCTTATTATGTAATGGATTTTTATGCAATCTGACGCATCAAACGCGTCTTCGTAAGCTGCATTTGGTGGTCTCTGTACTTTGGCCCAAACTTCTGTCGTTTATGCGAAGAATTGATTTCTGTATCTACCGACACGGAAATCAATTCTTCGCAAAGAAGACATAAGTATGTGTCGAACTTCCAGGACGACGAAATGCTGCTCATGAATACGCATTTGCTGCACCATATTTCATCAAAATCCGTTGCATATTGAGGAAAATATCCAATAATACTTAATACTTACTTTGGAGTGGGCAAGAGTTCAACACTTTCAGTCACTGTTGTTGTTGTTGTAACCACGTGATTATGCACCTTGAATATTATCCTCCCATCCCAAAAATACCCGAAGCGTAATAACGGAAAGAGACGAATTCTGGTTGGACTGCCTCGGCGTTTATCCAAAATAGAAAGCAAAAGTGCGAAAGCATACAAATGAAATAGCAACAGACGATGGGCTGGTACATGTACCCCGTACTTGTCATTCCTAGTGTGATGTTAAAATAGAAACCGGGTACCAGCCCAGCATTCGCAAACAATATGGCTGATTCTCCAGCCAGCAAGCGTTTTGCTTCTACATGTATTTCTGAAACAGCTTGATTAATTATGTTCATATTAAATATTCGGTATAATAAATTAAATACCGCTCTTGGTTGAGGAGAATATGGGGGATTATCTCCCATGAAAACAATATTGCTTCCTCGGTGAGATAATCCACAATATTCTCCTCAACCAAGGGCAGTATTTATATAATAAACGATATGTTCTGTTCTGTTTTGTATTTCAGGCGCCGCACAGCCAGAGTTTCAGATAGAGTTATTCGCCCTACCGAACGCCACTGTAGATGCCCTGACGGCGAGCGGTCTCGGAGATTTCCTTCGTAGTGACCACCGTAACTTCTGGAACAACGACATCAACGCCATATTTCTAACTGACACCGGTATGTTTGATATAGAGTATCTTACATGAGTGATGACTTAATATGATACAGTGGAACAAACCGGACACCAAGAAAATAGATGTGATCTAATTTTGAGAGGTTGCTTGGTAACGCATCTCAGATAAGAATGCATGTTCTTGATTGAAAATGACACGAGTATGTCCCATAATTATCATATGCCTGATTTACAGTGGAACATCTCTAAACCGGACACCTTGGGGACCTCCCAGGGTGTCCAGTTTAGAGGGGTTTCACTGTATTTATTAAACGTATTTACGGATTTCACAAGAAACAAGGCTATGTCGAGATATCAATCAACGAGGTTAATACATATTATGTTAAATCATCACAAAAGTTAGTTAATTGTTTGTACATCATCATATATTAACCATGTACTTTTCACCATACCGGTTTTCTGTAACGAGCTAATTTGCACATTTATTACACTGTGTTAAAGGTACATGCCCACTCAGTAGGCACAAAATATTCTTTATATCAGAGACATCATCTGAGACATTCTCTGGCAACATAGACATCCATTCACCATTACCCCACGTATTGATTGGCATTATTATACATTTTATATTCGACGTAAATTTAGACACTGATATCAGGGACGATAACCGTGTTTCCTTAAAATGTTAACGGACATTACTATGTACTATCTGTATTTATTTATTGATGTACTATCATACTTTATAATATTATTTTTTCAGGTGACTATAAATATTTAAAAAAATGATTATATATGTATAGTGGGCACTCGTAATTATTAGAACTGGTGGAACAGTGACACAATTATACACTTATTTAATTCCTATAAAGAATGGTTTATGCCTACTAAGTGAGACTTTACACGGATTTCATAAGAAACGAGACTATGCCCAGTTTCTTATGATATCAGTCAATGAAGTTAATAAATATCATATTTAATCATCAAATGTTAGATTCTATTTATTGCATCATCATATATTGAACCTGTACTGGTCACCAAACCGCTTTTCTGCAACGAGCTATATTGCATATTTATTACACGAGTGTATTATGATTTTTATTACACTGTGTTATTACTTAATACAATGCGACCGACCATATCATGCAATAAAGTGCTAGTAACTATTAAAGTGGGGCTCCGATCTATTAGGCACAAACTGTTCTTTATAGTTTTGAAACTATCAGAAAATGCAGTGTAAATATAAGTAATTAAACCATGAGTTGTTGCGTTTACTGGGGTGAACAATACATTTGTTCTGTTTAAAGCGCAACAGCCCATGGCTTTATTCCTTAACTGAATGTTTATTTTGCCTGAAAAATGTATTATCTAAATAATGGGCGGAAATAAGTACAACCTGTGATGTGGGTGACTTTGTTTAATATCAAATGTCTCATATCTGCATATGCACCATATGCTCAATAAATGTAAATCCAATAATCGTTTACAAGAAAACATTGTTAATGTGACATTTACAGACTATCATCTTCGTGTAATAATTGACATTGCAACTTACATGAACATACAACCAAATACATCCAAAATAATTTAATCAATAAATAAATATAATCAATACTATAATAATCAAATCGAGATACCCGGTATTTAACCGGTACCCATTTACAGCTGGGTGGACAGAAGCAGTGTGAAGCACGCCTCCGGTGAGGCTCGAACCAACGACCATACAATCAGCAGTCTGGCGCCTCAGACCGCTCAACCAAGCGCTCTTTTCTGTTTAAAATGGACTCCTCGCAAACTTTAAACAGACCACATATTTTGAATATCACAGTAAACGTTGATATTCAAAATATGTGACCTGCATCCATGGCACGGATTTCGCTGGCGATCGCAATTGGCGATAAAACTAAACAATTGGCGATAAAAAAATACAATTTTCAAAAAAAAAAAAAAAGGGTTTTTGTATTATTATTATTTTTGAGGTGGCGATTTTTTTATTTTCCCCAGCGGAATCCCTGCATGGTTTCATTCCTTAAAATATATGTAAAAGATACAATGACAATTTCGTTGATTTCAGCGAATTTCCGCGGAGATATGAAGCAATGCTACCACAAGGCGTGTGACAACAAGACCCGAATGTTGACGGACGACAATGTGCGATTTCTCGGCAAAACAGCAGACGCCATCAAGAAAACGTTGCATATGCTAGCATCGGACAGTACATGTAAGTACATGTATGAGGGGAGGATTAAATGTTATGGTGTTTAACGGCCTATCAACAGCTAATGTCATTTAAGCGACCGGGCTAACGGGTTCGTTTCCGTATTCAACATGCTGCATTGGGGGGAGGCAAATCTGAAAATCAAAACGGAATATTTACATCGTAATAAATATATATTACGCCCAGAAGTAGCGAGTATCAAAAAGCAATACAAATTTTGTAGTACCTTTATCATGCTGCAGAAAACAATAAACAGACCACACATAAAGCATAATTTTCTTATTTTCCATAAAAACACATGTTGGTATTTCATTAGAATTGTCTAATGAAATGTCAAGACATGATTTCATGTCGAAGCAAATTATTCAATAATTGCTGTCTGCTGTGTGTAAACAGTAGTGTGATTATCTAATATGGTATCAAAACATTTGCCATAGACCGCAATGCTAAATAGGCCCCGCCCACCAAGTATTTAATAGTGTATAATATACACGCGCGACACAGCAGTTACTATGTACATGATGTAAGCGCGTGCCTTTTGGTGAAAACTGTCAAAAGCACGATTGCAAGAGAGAGGAAAAAAATGGACGCCGCTGTTGACTCGCTGCAGTTTTGGCCGAATGGAATGGGAAACGTAGAAACTGATAACAGAAGTGTGATTACCTGCATGAAGCTTATGTAGGGTAGTCGTTGTTTGATTTCACATGCTGCTGCATAATATCGAGTTGACTGTCGAATCACCGGCTGAGAGTGGCAAGAGTCGCTTCGCCTTCGGATGTTGAATTGCCACATGGCATGGCTTCAAAGTTCACGTTGCATTTAAGTTCTTTCACGCAAATTACTCGTCCACTGATGAGATAATGACACAATCCTATTCCCTACCTATCGTTCACTTTCATATAAGATGCAAATCGCCTTCTTTTGACAACCTCTCGGCTACGCAGAAATCTCAAAATGAAATCGCCAATTTTGAAAGCAATCGACTACAGCCGCCATTAGGAATGTTCAGACAACTGTTTTGATTTGACAATTCTAATCAGAACCTAATGAATTATTCATAAATTTAGTTATGAGAATTTGAATTCAATTTCCTTAGTTACGGCTACTAAAAAAACGTTTAGACTAAACCATTTACACTAAACGATATTAGATAAGAATTACAAAACACCTAGGAGGTATTTAATTTCCCAGATAATTACCTGGTGGTTGGAGCTTGGACCAAAAATTGAAACTTCGGCGCAAGCGCCTCAGTTTCAATTTTGTCCAAGCTCCGCCCACCAGGTATTTATCTGGGAAATTAAATACCTCCTAGGTGTTATTTAATTCTTAAATAGTTTACCCATTTATAGCATTGAAATAACCAATTGCTTCAGAAATGATGAAGTGACACTACTCAATTACTAATTCCTTATCTGGAGCCCTGAGGGGAGAATTTAAAGTAGCGTGCGTTCAATCCAACCCATGTACATACTAGTATATCTTAGCAACAATGTTAATACGATTGTAAAGAATATGCAAATAAAATATGTTTAAACCAAGTATGAGGGTTGTTCAAACTCTTTTGATACGGAACCAGTAACTTTGGTACTTCACACCATCTTCATTTCTCACATTAAATTAAATAGTTTATATGTATATCGTAAACAATAGCGTACTATGTTAATTCCGTTTGGTATCAAATTTATCATGCGAGGCTAGGAATCGAGTAGGAATTCCGAAGCTCGCCGAGGTGAAAATGAAAAGCATACACTTTCTCATAATGGAGGTTAGACACCACCAAATAGTTTTACTATATAATTTAACCGAATGCCATCCAATAAGGCCAGTCTCTCCTACTTTCACTATTCATATGGATGCTGTGGGACCCACTTGTACATGACCTGCAGCCAGTCTGTACTGGTTCTGCATGAACTAAACAATAGGTTCACTTACTCCTAAGAAAGAAAAATCCAACCTTGTCATATCCTCCAATATTGTGTACATTTTTTGGCCACGGAAACTCTGTTTACATCAAGTGACCAACAGGGTCAGTGTTTTCTTTTAAATGCTACAAATATGCTGAAAACTGGTGTTGAAGGCACCCCAAAATGTTCCTCAAGTGAAACTGGGTAGTAATGGATCAAGATTTGCAAGCAAACGGTGTCTGTGACCTCAAAACACCCGCACTATTTTTTTATACCGGACTACTTTTGCATACACCCTGGGCGGTTTCGCACCATTTGGTGTCTTCTAACCTATAAGTGTACCAGTCCCACTACAAATCATTCTACAATATTCACTATTCAAAAACTAGCTTCTATTCCTGGATACAGTACCAAGTTTGGAGCAAATATCTCAAATGGTTGTCACACAGCAGCTGTGTAACTCCACCATGTGACTGTCCACATTCTGCCTTAATTTGAGCTACTACAGAACTATGGAGAATTTTAATAGATGATGAATTAAAAGCACAAATCTCCATAAAGTCACATAACATTACCCTAAATAGTGTTATAGCTAACCATTCTACATATACAGACTCATCACTGAAACTATACCAACATGTATGCCACTCTGGAATGGTCGACAGACAAAAGGGTACTGGCTTGGAACGGTCAGTCAAGACATTTGCTTTATAACACAGGAGGAAAGGAAAAACAATTTTCTGAGTACTAGTGTATTGGTACTATACCGATATGCGAAAACAATACACTTACGCCTAACTTTGGCAAATCTTGGAACAGCGTCGCGATGTCGCGCCACTTTCCATAACTTCTTAATTGTCCATCAGCAAGCCAATATCAATGAAAAAAAAAGAAAAACACACTATAATCACTGTTTCGGTGTATATTTCTGTCACATTCCAAGCCCAATCACCTACAGGTAATTTGCATACACTGGTTTATTATATTTGACTAAATAAAGCTGAGAAATCAAGATTTTAGAAGATTTTGAAGCCGATAACTGTCCGTCTGAGATACAAAAAGAACAAATATGTTGCATCGCGGAGTCCGCTCGATTATTCTTGTCGCAGTAACTTTAAATTATGTTCCCAGAGACATAGCTACAAGAAACATAAACTTCCAACTTCAAATTCTACAAACAAACATATCTCACATAGGGCCTAGGCACACCTTATAGGTTAGACACCACCAAATAGTTTTACTATATAATTTAACCGAATGCCATCCAATAAGGCCAGTCTCTCCTACTTTCACTATTCATATGGATGCTGTGGGACCCACTTGTACATGACCTGCAGCCAGTCTGTACTGGTTCTGCATGAACTAAACAATAGGTTCACTTACTCCTAAGAAAGAAAAATCCAACCTTGTCATATCCTCCAATATTGTGTACATTTTTTGGCCACGGAAACTCTGTTTACATTAAGTGACCAACAGGGTCAGTGTTTTCTTTTAAATGCTACAAATATGCTGAAAACTGGTGTTGAAGGCACCCCAAAATGTTCCTCAAGTGAAACTGGGTAGTAATGGATCAAGATTTGCAAGCAAACGGTGTCTGTGACCTCAAAATACCCGCACTATTTTTTTATACCGGACTACTTTTGCATACACCCTGGGCGGTTTCGCACCATTTGGTGTCTTCTAACCTGGAAGATATTTAAGGAATAAAACCATTGGTTGTTGTGTTTCCTGGGATGCACAATACATTTGGTCTGTCTAAAGTGCGTGGAGTCCGAAGGATACTAACTTCCGTGACTTTTGTTTCAGCCACGAGTGGTGCTCCGATCGCTGTTTCGACCATGTTGGTGCTCATTGCTGTTTCGATGCTACAGTTACTCTAATATTATGTTTTGTTTGCCGTAGTTTCTCGACCAATGAAAGTACAGCATATCGTCTCCATTAATCGCATATTGTGACGCTTTCGCCAATATATATTAAATTAATCATTAAATGTTTCAATACGAAGAAAGCTATACAGTGGAACCTCTCTAAACCGAACACGTGCACGAATTTTGTTTGTTTAATTAGACTGGTGTCATTGACATTTGTGTCAGATGTTAATGTGTGTCCATGATTGCAAAGCACGCAAAAATGTCTTGGGGCGCTCTTATTCAAGAAATACAGTGGAACCTGTCTAAACGGGACATCATGAGAGTCCCCAGGGTGTCCGGTTTAGATAGGTTCCACTGTATTTAGAACTATAAGCTCCACCTTGTGGACGTAATTTCCCGTGACTCTATCCATGTCACCGTGCGGGCTCGATCGGTTCTGTTTTAAACAGCCAATAACGTGGTAGTATCGCAATTCGACAGCAGGTTTATGGGCGTGGCTTCATTCCAACAGACATCTGCACTCGAAGAGGCTGGGTCCAACCACAGCCATTCGGCGTGTTTCGGCTTTCATCGGTATAACTATATGTATAAACAAGGCTTGTAACTTGGGTCGGACACGACCTCGTATCATAACAAAATCGTATCATAACAAAATTATTAATACTAATGTGAATATTTTGGCAGAAAGTGCACATGTTCGTTTGAGGAGTATTGCTTTTGTAGAACATAATTATGTAAAGAAAATCGAATTACAGCTGCTTTTCCTAGGTCGGACACAACCGCGTATCATAACAAATGAAATAATGTGTTTAAGGCTCTAACGTGAATATTGTAGTGGCAAGTTCATATGATCATTTGAGAAGTATCGTTATCCTGCAGAAATACATAAAATGCTTAGAAATTACAATTTTAAACATGTTATTTTGTTATTATGCGAAGTCGTGTTCGACGAAAGTTAGACGCCTTGTTTATATATAGAGAGTTATACAGATATAAGTACACATGTATAGTTCACATATTTATTTTTATTAAACTAATTTCTTCGCTCGCTACGCTTGCACTTAACTAAGTTATTAACATTTCAATATACATGTATATATATTCTTCAACTATAGCTATTAGTTAACTTCTACTTCGACACACTTTCTCAACCAATAATAGCGCAGCATTTCGTCTCAATTAATCGCATATCGCCACTTATTTACTAATCAAAAGTATAGTAAGCATTAAATGTTTAAATATTATACATTCCATTCATGTACATGTAAAACGCACGCGAAGGGGCGGTGATACATTCAATACATGTAAAACAGGTGCACGCGAAGGGGCGGGGATACATTCAATACATGTAAAACACAGGTGCACGCGAAGGGGCGGTGATACATTCAATACATGTAAAACAGGTGCACGCGAAGGGGCGGTGATACATTCAATACATGTAAAACAGGTGCACGCGAAGGGGCGGGGATACATTCAATACATGTAAAACAGGTGCACGCGAAGGGGCGGGGATACATTCAATACATGTAAAACAGGTGCACGCGAAGGGGCGGGGATACATTCAATACATGTAAAACAGGTACGCGAAGGGGCGGGTATACATTCAATACATGTAAAACAGGTGCACGCGAAGGGGCGGTGATACATTCAATACATGTAAAACAGGTGCACGCGAAGGGGCGGTGATACATTCAATACATGTAAAACAGGTGCACGCGAAGGGGCGGGGATACATTCAATACATGTAAAACAGGTGCACGCGAAGGGGCGGGGATACATTCAATACATGTAAAACAGGTGCACGCGAAGGGGCGGGGATACATTCAATACATGTAAAACAGGTGCACGCGAAGGGGCGGGGATACATTCAATACATGTAAAACAGGTGCACGCGAAGGGGCGGGGATACATTCAATACATGTAAAACAGGTACACGCGAAGGGGCGGGGATACATTCAATACATGTAAAACAGGTGCACGCGAAGGGGCGGGGATACATTCAATACATGTAAAACATGTGCACGCGAAGCGGCGGGGATACATTCAATACATGTAAATGTAAAACAGGTACACGCGAAGGGGCGGGGATACATTCAATACATGTAAAACTAGGTGTAGCTCGTATATTGAATTTTTAATAAACTCATACGTGGCTGTGACTGGGAAATGGGGCTTATTGTTTGTGTGGCCATTGCATCCGCACAGTCTGATCAGGCTCTGCACTTTTCGCCATTCCATCAATGAAGCAGCTGTCATGTTTGTAACTAGCAATATTGATCAGGAGCTACACTGGTCACAAACCCCATAAGCCCCATTTATCCAGTCACAGACACATATGGTAAACATGTAATATATGAATTATAACAAGTACATCAATTTCAAATTGTTGACATAAGGGTCAGTTATAACACAATGAATTATATAATACAAGTGATAGGGCTCTCTACAAACTATAATTTCATTGGATGTCTTGCATAGGGACTAATCTATATAATGCTTATATTGTACAAGTAAACTACATTTCATGATTTCATGACTTGTGGCTGTGAGTGAAGAAATATGTCTTATGGGATTTCTGACCAGTGTAGCGTAATAACGATTGATATTGCTTGTTAGAAGCTTGCCGGATGTTTCATTGATGGAATGACGAACAGTGCAGATCCTGATCAGACTGTGCGGATGCACAGGCTGATCTGGATCTACACTGTTCGCAAAACTCATAAGCCCCATTTCTCCAATCACAGCCACATTTAAGTGTACCATATGAATGATTTTATTTGCACCTACATCACCGCCTGCGCTAATCTTGCAAATATCTGTCAATTTCCATATTGCAGAATACTTGAATATTGTGATTGAAAACAATCCGCTTGATTGGCTGAGCCTGAGCTGTTCGCTGTTCTACAGCGTAGGCACAGCCAATCAAACTGATTGATTGCTCGTTGATATTGTATAGAAACGTTGACATCTGGGCAAGATTAACGCAAGCGGTGGTGTATCCCACGTGTATGCTATCACCAAGTGACTTATCCTCTGCACAGGTGGAAAACTCGGACCTAGGACCCAATAATTGGCTCATTTGGAAAATGTTACCCATCCACCAATTTCGATACACTATACATTACAGCCTTTCCAAGGAAAATGAAAAGGCTGTAAGGTATCGTGTATGGAAATGAGTGGGTGGCGTAACGTTTTCCAAATGAGCCAAGGAAAAGGATGTATGGTATAGTGGATGGAAATGGGTGGGTGGGGTAACGTTTTCCAAATGAGCCAAGGAAAACGCTGTAAGGTATAGGGTATGGAAATATGTGGGTGGGGTAACGTTTTCTAATGAGCCAAGTATTGGGTCCTAGGGCTCGTTTCACTAAAATTCGTACGACTAAGAAGTGCAAAATTCAAATCCACAATTACATTTGTTCTAACAGCCGATTTTGAAAAATATTTTGTTGATGTGCTACATTTAATGACATGACCACAAACTGGTAGCATTAGAGAAACACGTCCATGTGTGAAGCAAATTCATTTAAACATGCGTACGTACATTTTATCGTACAAAGTTTAGTGAAACGGGCCCCTGGATTACAAGGAAGTGAAAACTGGCGTTCCATTGGTCGGATGACGCCACGTGACGTTACCGAATGATGTCAGTGTAATGACGCAACGTAAACAAGTCCGCGTTCTGGCCATAGATAACGACGTCATCTGTGGTCATTTTCCAGCATAAAACGTTACCTGATAAATAGAATACCAGGCTACTGTATTTTGAGATCAAGGCTTGGAAACTGTAGGCAAGTCTCGGAATTCCTACGCGTTTCCTTGTCTTGCCTAAACTTGATATCAAAAGACACTAGCCTGATATTCTATATTTATCCCATCAACACAGTCCGTATGTGCCGTGAAACAAGGTGGCGAGAACTATTTATGATATCCTGTCCATACGACCTAATCACTGCGTATGAATATGTACGGTTGTCATACTAGTCGATTCTTCGATTTTAAGGGCTGTGATTATTTTTTTGCCATTTTAAAATTATGTGTAGGTATTGATGGATTAAATAGAACAGTAGGTCAGTGCCGTGAATGGGAAAAAATATCTGGCGCGGCACGGAAACGGGATGCGCTCGGCTGAGCAACGCCTATCCCGTTTCCTAAGCCTTGCCAGCTATTTGTTCCCATTCACGTCACTAACCTAGTATGCTCTATTTACCAGCCTTGAGCGTGCATGTACCAATGTGAAACCAGTGATTGGCAAATGACATGTTTGCACTATCAGCAGCCAACCAACACACGGCTGTGCGAGGGGGTTAGCTTAATAATAACTATTAACCTCTGCTGTCTTTGTTGTTGTTTTCTGTTTTAATCTGACAGGTCCTAGGTCTCATATATGCATTTATTTATTTTTTATAAAATAAATAAAATGCATACAGTTCACAGATTGCGATCGTCTGTAAATGAATTCAATACAAACCTATTAAGATTTTATCAAATAAACAATTCACATGTTCGATATAACACAGTACAGATGCATGAGAAAACACATATTTAATATTTGCGGTATTATCTGAGGCTTACACGTAGTGCCATTCATATTCATCATACTCTATACTTGAAAATAATTATAGTATCACATCAGGCGCATGGATCTTTTAGTCAAAAATACAAAAATAGTTAATAAATGAAATATACAATGTATGTAGCTTATATGCGTTGGGCCTCCTAAACATGATGGGCTGGTCTCCCGAACACTCAGAAGTGAGCTTTCGCTTTCCTGCATAAGAGTTTTGTTCCCTGCTTAATTTAACCAGAAAACCAGTTTTTTGTGTGGTTTCTGTGCGTTTCCCCGTTTTACTATCACTGCTCATGGGCATGCGTAGCGCGTTTTCATCGGAAACGTTTAACCGTGTTTGTATTACTGCGCATGTGCAGAGTTTTATGAAAAACAGCATTGCGTGTTTGTATCAGTGTGCATGCGCATGCTTTTTAGAGGAAATGCCATATCATGTGACGGCATTTTCATTGGATAAGAAAACAAGAAGATGGTTTGAACTCGGTAAAAACGGGAACATCCGTTTCAGACATTTTTAAACATGAATACAGGGATTGTATTGGTTAGTAGGAATACAGGAAACGCGCGCTTGGACTACATTTGTACCACGTCTAATTCATTAGCCTATTTCACCAACATTGCAAAGTATACTTTGAGGGAGAAATTTTCAATTTAAGGATAAATTTATTAATTTTTATTTTACTGAATTTATTAAATTATCACAGCCATTTTAGTTGTGATAATGTAATCAATTCAGTATAATAATTCTGCATACTGTTACTCATCAAATATATGAAGTCGTTAGTTCTAAATGAAATAATGTATTTCGAGAAAAATATATCATTACTCCCTCAAAGTATACTTTGCTAGATAAGTTTATCCCGTCAACACAGTGCGTATGTGCCGTGAAACACGTTGGCGTGAAACATTTTTGATATCCTGTCAATACGACCTACTCACTACGTATGAATATGTGCGGTTGCTGGGATTATTTCCTTGCATTTTAAAGCCATGTATATGTCTTGACGGGATAAATAGAATAGTAGGTTAGTGCCGTGAATGGAAAAAAATATCTGGCGCGGCACGGAAACGGGATGTGCTCGGCAGAGCCTCGCCCATCCCGTTTCCTGAGCCTTGCCAGATATGTTTTTCCATTCACGGCACTAACCTACTATTCTCTATATACTTTGCTACTGGTTTCCAATAGAACACAAGCACAAACGCTCCAGTCACACTGTAAAACTGGAAAATCTAAGATGGCTGCTATATTACATATAATTGAGAAATTATCCAAGAACTATCCTTCAATTTTACCAATATCGACGAACGTTTGGCTATTAAAATATTAAATCTAAAAAATATTTAAAAGTAAGTATTTTCTTATCGATAACAAAACAGTAAATTTGATGAAATTCCGTCAAATATTGATTTTATTGCGAAAAAAATATGGAATTTAACATGGGGGCCAAAAATAGATTGTTTTAAAATATTTTTTTGATTTGTGGCCCGATTTTCAAAATCTAACTTTTGTTGTCTTAGTTATATCATTTTCAAGCTATCTCGCCAGGTTTTGGAGTCAATTCCTTCAGGATCAAAACACGAAAACATTTGGAAATTGACTCCCCATGTTAAATTCCCATAGGAAAATCGTTTCTTGGCAATAAAATCAATAAATATATTTCATCAACTTATTTTATTTGGGGAGGGTGAACTTTTTTTTATTTATAAAAAGTACTTACATTTAAATATTTATCACCTTTAATGTGTTTAATAGCCAGTTCGTCGGCAGCAGAACGTGGAACAGACAGCAGTATAAGCTACATATACACAACCGCCTGCGTAAATCTTGCCAGGAGTAGAGACGTTTCTGAACATATATTGGCAATGCCAACTCGCAATCAAGCAATTTGATGGTCTGAGCCTGAGCTGTAGCACAATATTTTATGTTTTGGACAAGTGTAGTTCTAGATCAGTCCCAGCTGAGGTGGAATAGATGTAGGACGAGCAAAAAACGAAACATTTTGGAAATGGACTCCGAAACCTGGCTAGATAGATTGAAAATGATCTAACTAAGAAGACGAAAGTTAAATTTTGAAAATCGGTCCACTATTTCTGAAATTAGAAAAAAAATTCCGATATTAAAGGGATGGAACAAGGGTAAACAGCTTTTTCGTAATAAAATCGATATTACACCAAATTTCATGAAATAAAAAGAAGGCCCATTATTAAATTGTACTATAATTTAATATTATCGAAAGAAATATTGTTTTTTCATTGTTCATATAGCCGTAACATTTGGGCAGGTTTCGTGAAACAGACAGTAGGTATGTATCCGTTCACTACCTAGTATACTAAGAGCGATCATTTATCCCGTCAACACAGTGCGTATGTGCCGTGAAACATGGTGCATTGAAACATTTTTGATGTCCTGTCAATACGACCTAATCACCACGTATGAATATATGCGGTGACTGAAGTTACTTTTTTTGCATTTTACAGCCATTTGTAGGTGTTAACGGGATAAATAGAATAGTAGGTTAGTGCCGTGAATGGGGAAAATATCTGGCGCGGCACGGAAACGGGATGTGCTCGGCAGAGCCTCGCCCATCCCGTTTCCTAAACCTTGCCAGATATTTTTTTCCCATTCACGGCACTAACCTACTATTCTCTATAAAACCAATTTGCCCCCTTTTGTCATAACAGGTGTCACTCGCATGTACATGAAACGATGTCATTAAGGCACCTGTGTCAGAATGGTCGATAGATTCATCTTGATTCATTACTGTATCAAACATTGGGACATGTCTACGGAGCCTCACAGGGGACATATATTTTTTTTTATTAATTCGTTCCTACGAAATAACAATTGTTTCCCTCAATTTAACAATTCGTTCCCTCGAATTAACAATTCGTTCCCACGATATAACAATTCGTTCCCACGAAATGACAATTCGTTCCCACAATTTAACAATTCGCTCCCACGAATTAACAATTCGTTCCCAAGAAAAAACAATTCGTTCCCACGAATTAACGATTCGTTCCAGTGGGAACGAATTGATAAATTGAGGGAACAAATTCTTAATTCGTGGGAATGAATTGTTAAATTGAGGGAACAAATTGTTATTTCGTGGAAACAAATTAATGAAAAAATAATTATACGTCCCTTGCGGGGCTCCGTACATGTCGATATCAATTTATTACTTTTTTCACGCAGGTGGTAAATGGACTATCGTCATAATATATCATATTAAAAAGTTGATTAATTTCTTTAAATACCCACTCAGTAGACACAAACTGTTCTTTATAGAAATTAAATAAGTGTATAATTGTGTCACTATTCCACCAGTCCTAAGAATTACGAGTGCCCGCTATACAGATATAATCATTTAGTAATATTTATTTTACTGATAGTGATTCGCGGTGGTATCAGACTATTTTCATATGCAAATGAAGCATAATATGTTGAATTATTTATACTAATTACATGCGTCACCTTAAACAAATACTATTTTCGACAGATTATAAAGTATGATCATTGCACATCAAATAATAAATACAGAGAATAAATAGTAATGTCCGTTGACATTTTATGGAAACACGGTTATCGCCCCTGATATCAGTGTGGAAATTTTGGTCGGATATAAAATGTATAATAATGCCAATCAATACGTGGGGTAATGATGTATAGCGGGAACTCGTAATTGGCTGCGAGCCGCTCGCAGCTTATGTAACCGGTTCTGAAAATACAGTCAGATATCACGACGCTGTTTTTCTTGTGGCGCGTATGTATACATCTTGTATCTAGGTCATTGTTAACGACTCGTTTTATGATATTTCACATTTCACATGTATTATAATGTATATCTTTGGTACATAATTAATTGAAGAAAAACCAATGGAACCTCAGATTTAGCAGTTCATTTTCCACAAATAAAACGGACTATTTTCGTCGCGCATTAATGGTCTGTAAACCCGAATCACACCTGTCTGGATTTATTCATTCACAACTACGGCGTGTACAAATTTGCATAAAACAAGAGTGAATCCGGATATGGAATTACCTTATTGCATCGCCGTATTTCGCCGATATTGATTTCGAAAATCAGTCATATGTTCCTTAAATGATGTCAATAATTGATAAAAATATACTATTATCACTCATTTGAATCGTCGCGGAGTCATTTTTCAAATGAGTGGAAATAGAGTACACTTTCACTTACAATAATTGAGCCCGGATATGGAATTACCACCCTTATCGCATCGTCGTATTTCGCCGATATTGATTTCGTATATCAGTCTTATTTTCTTAAATGATGTCGAAAATTGATAAAAATTTCAGAGCTCATGCGGATGTGTATGTAATGCATACAAAACAAACGCTAAGCCTTACTGTATATGAACAAAATACGTAGACACAATCATTTGATATAAGAACCAACGAATGTATATATATGAGCCCGGACCATTTATTTGACCCCCGTCCCCACTTTTGGACATTTTCTTCTCCGACCTATACCAATCTCATAGCCCATATGCCCTATATAAACTCCTATATTTTAGTTTAAAAACTCAATGTTACATGTAAACATGTATTCTTAGGTTAATTATACAGACTATGATGTATTCATGTTTTTTGTTGAACTGGCAGAACAGCTGTACTATGTTTAATGAACTGTATGTTTAATCATATCATTGTATTTGTACATGTACATGTAGCAAAGAGAATAAAATATTAAATGACAAAAAAAGCCTTACTGTATTCTTCCTGTTTCTATACATCTCCATCCCCTCTCCACATACACAATATGTCGAGTGTTATACAGTTTCCCATAACACCATTTACTACAATTACTCTATATGACATATTTAAAGGAGAATATACGAAAACACTGTTTACCTCCCATTTCAGTTGGGTTCGCAGCTCAGTACTTTCAGTACTTTGATGTTTAGAACTGGTGGAATAGTGACACAATTATGCACTTATCTAATCCCTATAAATAACATTTTCTGCCTACTTAGAGTGCATGTACCTTTAATAGAAAGTTATCTCTTAATTTGATATTGTATGAGAATTTCACAACAACAACAACAACATTTATTCCATCAATAATAATAGGAAGAATAAACTTCATTTTCAATGTACGAGGGTCTGTCAATATATAACCGACCTCGACAACTTACTGATGCGAAAATATTGCACGGGATTCATGGTTTGTACATTGACTATATATGAGTCAGTAGGCATGTGCCTGTCAAATTTTGATCATTCATAACTGAGGTATTGAATGTCAAACATGGCAAATTTTCAAGTCGAATTCAGTACGGAGCTGTCATTAGCTATTTGTATATGCAAGGGAAAACGGGCCCGGAGATTAATTTGGAGCTTGTTAGTGTACATGGAAATTCTGCTCCTTCGTACACACAGGTCCAATTTTGTGTTGCCGAATTTAAACGGGGTCGAACGGACCTAGAAGATGAGTCACGGTCTGGTAGGTCAAAGGACACACTCACTAGTGATAACTGTGCCAAGATCAGGAAGATTGTTACGTCAGACAGACGAATGGACATTGATGAGATTGCTAAGGAAGCGGGGCTTTCACATGGTTCTGTTTTTACAAGTTTGTATGAACATTTGGAAATAAGAAAGCGAACTGCGCCATGGGTGCCACGATCGTTGGATGCCGACCAAATGGCAGCTAGCGCTGCCTCAAGTTTTTAGTTTAAACATAGTTTATTGCATATAAATACAATAGGCTCGGGCTACAAGTTCTCTCAACATTAGTTACAGCCCTCACCTAAGTGTTACAAAGTACAATAATTCAACAGCAATGGCGATACATGAATACATGTATACAGGCATATAAACACGGATACAAACCAATTATCAAGCGATAAATATATGTTTACATAATGTATGGAATGAAAACGGACAGAAAGGTAGAGAAGAGGTGGATAGTGAGATATGAGATTTGGAGAAAGAATAAAAGTTGTTTTTGTCGCCAAGTACATATACTACATGAGCAAATCCATCAATGTATTAGTGCTAGTTGCAATAAATTTCAGTGATCATTAATAACCGGTGGTTGTGGATGATGCCTCAAGTAGGGCTCTGTTGCGTCAATATAACTCCCGCACAGAACATTGTTTAGAGCGGTTAGTGACAGCATATGAGACATGGGTTCACTGGTATGATCCAGAGACGAAATAGCAAAGTCGTCAGTGTGTGGGGAAGGGGTCTCCGAGACCCAAGAAATACAAGACCCAGTCATCAGTCGGTACGATTATGACCACCATATTTTGGGATTCTAAAGGTGTAATCCTGTTGGATTTTCTACCTCGTGGTCGTACAATGAATGGGCAATAATACGCTGATCTCAGGTCAGAGTAGCCATTATTCAGAAAGGCGTGACAACGCCAGGGTCCATACATGAAAACTTACAGTCGAAGCACTGGAGACTGCAGGCATTGAAGCTGGTAGGCACCCACCATACTCACCAGACCTGACCGCCAGCGACTATTTCCTATTCCCAAACTTGACAAAAAGTCTCCGTGGACGTCACTTCCGGTCCGATGAATCCCTCCAGGCAGTAGTTAGACAATGGGTGAGGAAAACCCGTGCAGTTTGTTCTTGCAAGGAATTACAATAATCAAATAACACAGTCACACTTGTAGCCTGATAACGATGTGTATTGCTTGTGAGAAGCATGACGTATGGATGCACAGGCTGATCTAGTTCTAGGTCGCAAAACCAATGGAACTCATTCTACAGTGGTATCAAAACATTGTTTTGATGAGAAACATAAACAGCAGACAACAAGATATAATTAAGCTTTGAGAGTTAACAAATGCATCGTTATAATTCCAGCACAAAAATATATACACAATTCCCTAACATTTGATTGGTCCGTTGCAAGTCTCCATCCAAAAGTTATATCCCAGTAAACTCCATGCCTAACTACTTTCCGTAGCCGTGAGTTAAAATAATTCTTAAGAAAACGGAAAATAAACACATTTTCTTGATGAATTTATTTCAAATGATGGAATTATAAGGATTGAATAGCCTTTTTGTTGATTTATCGGGGATATAAACTTGGAAAAGTCGTGGGAATACTGGACGAGGCCTTCCGGCCTTCGTCCAGTATTCCCGCGACTTTTCTAAGTTTATACCCCGATAAATTCCACAAAAAGGCCATTCATTCCTATAATAACTAACTTACTAAGCTAATACCCTCGCTGGCAGCCTTTCAAAATCAATGTAAATCATTCTAAAGTTGTTTATGAGAAAAATGTAAAATACAAGAGAAACAGCAGACAACAAGATATAATTCAGCATTGTAAGAGTTAACAAGGGCATCGGAATCACGAAGCTAATCCCCTCGCTGGCAGCCTTGATCATAAAAAAAATAAAAAAAGTAAAGCTTTGACATTTTGCCTTACAAACAATGTGAACATAAGTCCTCAGTGACCTTGACCGTGTGCGATCGGACGTGGGTCGTATGCAAAACATCCCTAGACACACATTGTGACCAAATATAATCAAAATCGGTGAAGCGGTTCATACGTTATTGAAAAATTAAAGATGTAACACACGCACGCACGCACGTACACACGCACGCCCGCACGCACGCACACACACATGTATGTAGGTACGTCTATCGGCGAGGGGATAATAATGTTTCACGACAGCTGATAAATGCAACGGGCCTTTTGCTTGTTATGATCGACAACTCTGACACTATGATTTGTATAGTTTTGCAAGAGTTATATCCAGGGCTCTCCAAGACAAATCAAAGTACTGAAAGTACTGAAATATCTCCACAAAACTGATCAATCATCTAATAAACGAGGTGGCTAAGTACAGCCGAGAATATGACGGTGTATGCATGTAGTGTTCTGTGGCCAGTTTCACTAAACATCGTATGAATAAAATGTTCGCAAGTACAACATTAGGATCGTCTACAAATTTCACATTAACACTGTTTTATTGTAAACAATTATTTGATTTACATTTATTGAGCATAGGCTGCATATGCATCCTATGTTCAATAAATGTAAATACATCAATTTAAATGTTCAGACGATCCTAAATGTGCACTTACTAACATTTTAGTCGTACGAAGTTTCTTGAAACGGCCCACAGAAGTGTGAGAAGCTACTTGACATATGGCCCTGCCCATTTTTCCTGCATAGTTAGATCCAGTTATGTCAGCGTCCGATGTATGTTACTATTTTTAGATATCGCCATTTCATTTATCTATTTGTAAAAGCATTTCACTATCATGGCTGTCGCTTGCCATTTTTTGGGCGACCCGTATAAGCCGGTAAGGGATCGGTACCAACCGGTACCTCTGTAATAGTAACTGTAATGCGTGGTGAATGCGTTTATGGTGCGAAAATGAACAATGTGTTGTTGTTGTAGTTGCTGTTACTCGCAGTTAAAATCCTCCACTGACTTTTGGTCTATGTGAAGATAAATGTAAAACTTTCTCGACGATAGAAAATCGTTGGTCAACGATTACGTCGGAGATATTTCACGACGATTCTTCGATTAATCGATTAATCGGAACAACACTAATAATTAGATCATCCAAGATGGCCGCGGAAAGGTAATTCTTCGAGAAATGATAATTCTTCAGTTACCAACTTCAAACTGTTATATCTCATGAACCGCTTGGCGGATGTTGGTCAAATGTTACAGATACGATACTTTGCTGAAGTATTTTCAAACTTAATACAAATTGCAGCGCCACGCAATCCAATCCATCCCATCCCAAAACTGGGTCAAATCCTTAATGATTTTCTCATAAACTGAAAAGCAGAACGAATTTTTTCAGAATTGATCGACCGCTGATGCTCTTTCAGATTTGTTAAAATTGTGACCCGTGGTTCATGTAAAGGTCATTATTTTACTACCAACGTCAAATTGCTTTGGTTGGGAGCAGTGTGACGGGTAAACTTTACGATGGGATTCATCCTGTACGGTTCCCTATTTTGCACCAGGCCTGGCCTGGACCTCCGGCATTCGGAGAATGTATCTGAGAGTTGGATCAAGTGATGCCCCTTAATATGGTATGGGCTAAGTGATATGGTAAGTTGTTATGACACCCCACATCATCAGGGTGGGGCAGGCACACTTTCTTACTTTTTGTTTCTGGCGATACAGTTTCAGCTTTTTTCAGTACTTTGATTTACCCCGGAGCCACCATTATAACAAATCTGAAACAGGATCGATTATTTATCATTCCGTTTTAACCGCTAGATCCACATTGTCCCATGTGACCTGAAGATAATAGCTGCTGTATTCATACGCACTAAATAGAGGATATTCATATTTTTGCAACGAATATGACATATATGTTCATCTCGTGGTGTGAAATGTCCATATTTCACGTGAAATATGGACATTTCATACCACGACAGAGATTAGACACGAGTGAAATATGGACATTTCACACCACGAGATGAACATATATGTCATATTCGTTGCAACAATATGATATTCTATTTATTATATACCGCTCCATGGAAATTAGCAGTTATTTTTACTGTATACGGTAATGAATGTGTATTTGCAGACTATTTGCGCTGTTGCACTGCAGATGCGCGTTTTGAATATAGATAGCGGAAGCAGTCGTATTTTCACCGGAAGTTGTTTATTTCATCGATGAGAACATATGACTTTTATTTACATCGTATAGCTATCTATTTCATGGGTAGGTATATAATAAATGTCTTGATTTGCATTTTCCAGAATTTAACATTTAACAGATAAACTGAGCCAAAAACTCTGAAAACTATAGAGAAAATAGTATATCTACAGTAAACTGTTTTAGATACAGCGCAAGACAGACCAAAACGCCATAGAGTAAGTTGACACAGTGTCACAAATTGATATAACAGGCTGAACTATTCCTTTCAGTTAATCAGGTTTGTACCCCCAGACTTTGGAATCGTCTGGAAATATATGCAGCCTATGCTAAATAAATGTAAATCCACTAATTGTTTACAAGAAAACATTGTTAATGTGAAATTTACAGACTATCATAATTTTACACTTACAAACATTTTAGTCGTAAGAAGTTTGGTGAAACGTATATATGCTACAATTGACTAACAATTCATGGGCCTTTTGTGATCCTATAATTATTTTCAAGTATCGAGTATAATGAATATGAACGGCACTAAGCCTCATATAATTCCTCAAATATTCAATATGTGTTTTTGCTTAAACTCATGCATCTGTACTATGTTAAATCGATCAAGTACATTGTTTAATTGCTCAAATCTGAATATATAGGTTTATGTTCCATTCATTTACAGACGATCACAAGCTGTGAACAGTATGGATTTTATTTATTTTATAAAAAAATGAATAAATGAGGCCTAGGACCTGTTAGATGAAAACAGAAAACAATAACAAAGAACACAGCCGGTTAATATTTATTATTAAGCTAATCACCCTCGCACAGGCGTGTGTTGATTTGCTGCTGATAGTGCAAACATGTCATTTGACAATCACTGGTTTCACATTGGTACATGTACGCTAATGGTTGGAAACTATAGTCTGATTCATGAAAGCTGCCCACATTTTACGGCCATATAAACAATTCAAAAACCATATTTTTTTCGATAATATTAAATTAAAGGAAAATTTAAGAATGAGCCTTCTTTTTATTTCGTGAAATTTGGTCAAATATTGATTTTATTGCGAAAACAAAATTTCCCCATGTTAAATCCCCATAGAGTGAAGATTTCTATGGGGATTTAACTTGGGGAAATTTTTCAGAATTTCAGTAATCCTGGACCGATTTTCAAAATTTAACTTTTGTTTTCTTAGTTAGATCATTTCCAAGCTATCTAGCTAGGTTTCGGAGTCAATTTCCAAAAGTTTTCATTTTTTGACTCCTCCCACAAGTCCTCTATCTCCCCCCCCCCCCCGCACCCCCCCCCCCCCCCCCCCCCCCCCCCCCCCCCCCATGTTAAATTCCCATAGAGAAATCATTTTTTCGTATAAATAAAACCAATATTTGACCAAATTTCACGAAATAAAAAGAAGGCTCATTCTTAAATTTTCCTGAAATTTAATATTATCGAAAACAATTTTTTTTTTGCGTTGTTTATATGGCCGCAAAATTTGGGCAGCTTTCGTGAAAATGACTATAGTGAATAGTAGGTTAGTGCCAGTTATTTTTCCCATTCACGTCACTGACCTACTATTCTATTTATCCCATCAACACATACAAATAGCTTTAAAATGCAAAATAAATAACCCCAGCCGCATCCTCAAAATCGGAGAATCGACTAATATGACAAACGCACATATTAATACGCATTTATTAGGTCGTATATATAAACACTGTTTCACGGCACCTTGTTTCACGGCACATGACGGGATCAATATAGAATACCAGGCTAGTGTATTTTGATATCGGGTTTATCAGGCAATGCTAGGAAACGCGTAGGAATTCCGAGGCTCGTCCACAGTTGATATTAAAAGACAGTAGCCTGGTATTCTATTTATCAGATAACTTTTTATGCTCGAAAATGACGTCGTTATCTATAGTCAGACTTGTTTACGTTGCGTCATTACACCGACATGATTCGGTAACGTCACCTGACGTCATCCGACCAATGGAACGTACGTTTTCACTTCGTTGTAATCCAGGGGCCCGTTTCACTAAACATCGTACGTTAAAATGTACGTACGCATTTTTAAAAGAATTTGATTCACACATTGACGTTTTTCTCTAATGCTACCAGTTTGTGCCTACATGTTCATGTCATTAAATGTAGAACATTCACGAACATATTTTTGTGGATTTGAATTTTGCACTTACGAACTTCTTAGTAGTACGAAGTTTAATGAAACGAGCTCCAAATGTTTGTATCAGGTCAATGCCTGATACAGCAATATCTTATCAGTCAGTAGATCTACTTATTCGGTCAATACAGGACCACAGATGGATGACTCGGACCTAGGACCCAGTATTTGGCTCATTTGGAAAACGTTACCCCACCCACCCATTTCCATACACTATGCCTTACAGCCTTTTCCTTGGCTCATTTGTAAAACGTTACCCCACCCACCCATTTACATACACTATACCTTACAGCCTTTCCATAACCCTTGTCTCATTTGGAAAACGTTACCCCACCCACTCATTTCCATACACTATACCTTACAGCATTTTCCTTTTCATTGGAAATGCTGTAAGGTATAGTGTATGGAAATGGGTGGGTTGGGTAACATTTTCCAAATGAGCCACCAAGTATTGGGTCATAGGTCCGAGTCTTTCACCTGTGTACATGACAACTTACTTGGTGATATCATACACGTAGGATACATCACGACCTGCCTCAATCTTGCCAATATGTCAACGTTTCTGTACGTCCATTGGCAATATCAACGAGCAATCAAGCAGTTTGATTGGCTGTGCCTGAGCTCAGGCTCAGGCAATCAAGCGGATTGCTTTCAATCACAATATTCAAGTATTCTGCAATATGGAAATTGACAGATATTTGCAAGATTTGCGCAGGCGGTGATGTAGATACAAATACAAACATTAATATGGTACACTTAAATGTGGCTGTGATTGGATAAATGGGGCTTATGGGTTTTACGAACAGTGTAGATCCAGATCAGCCTGTGCATCCGCACAGTCTGATCAGGATCTGCACTGTTCGTCATTTCATCAATGAAACACCCGTCATGGTTATGTCAAGCAATATAGATCGTTATTACGCTACACTGGTCAGAAATCCCATAAGACCCATTTCTCCACTCACAGCCACAAGTCATGAAATCATGAAATGTAGTTTACCTGTACAATATAAGCATTATATAGATTAGTCCTATGCAAGACATCCAATGAAATTATAGTTTGTAGCGAGCCATATCACTTGTATTATATAATTCTTCATGTTATAATGTAACTGACCTCTTATGTCAATAATTTGAAAATGTGTCTGTGACTGGAGAAATGAGGCTTATGGGGTTTGTGACCAGTGTAGCTTCTGATCAATATTGCTTGTTAGAAACATGACAGCTGTTTCATTGATGGAATGGCGAAAAGTGCAGATCCTGATCAGACTGTGCGGATGCACAGGCTGATCTGGATCTACACTGTTCGTAAAACCCAACATTGGTCGCAAAAACAATAAGCCCCATTTCCCAGTCAGAGCCACATATCAGTTTATTAAAAATTCAATATACGAGCTACACCTATTTTATTGTTTGGCCCGCCCCTTCGCGTGCACCTGTTTTACATGTACATGTATTGAATGTATCCCCGCCACTAAGCGGGCGATACTGTTATTTGATGACGGTTTGACAAAGCGTGTTTGCATACTAGGTAACGATATGTGTGTGCGAACAGTTAATGCTTACTATACCAAGGTGCATGATCACGTGGTTATAACAACAACAACAGTGGCTGAAAGTGTTGAAATCTTGCCCACTCCAAAGTAAGTATTATTTTATATTTTCTTTAATATGAAACGGATTTTGATGAAACATGACGCAGCAAACGCGTCTTCATGAGCTGCATTTGATCGTCCAGGGAGTTCGGCACAGACTTATGTCGTTTTTGCGAAGAATCAGAAATCGATTTTTCGCAAAAACAACAGAAGTTAGGGCCAAAGTACACAGACAACCAAAATGCAGCTTAGCAAGACGCGTTTGATGCGCCATATTTCATCAAAATCCGTTGCGTAATAAGGACAATATAAAAGAATACGTACTTTGAATCGGATGGATTCTGGAATTTTCAGAACATGTTGTTGTTGTTAGTACCACGTTATCATACACCTTGTATACTGGTGATCAGTAAATGAGTGGCGATATGCGATTATTTGAGACCAAATGCTTCGCTATTATTGGTTGAGAAAGTGTGTCGAAGTATAAGTTAACTTGCTTCGCTATTATTGGTTGAGAAAGTGTGTCGAAGTATAAGTTAACCAATAGCTATAGTTGAATATATATACATGTACAATGTATATTGAAATGTTAATACATTAATGAAGAGCAAGCGTAGCGAGCGAAATAATTAGTTTAATAAAAATAAATATGTGAACTATACACGTGTACGTATATCGGTATAACTCTCTATATATAAACAAGGCGTCTAACTGTCGTGGAACACGACTTAGCCTAATAACAAAATAACATGTTTAAACTTGTAATTACTAAGCATTCTATGTATTTCCGCAGGATAACGATACTTCTCAAATGATCATATGAACTTGCCACTACAATATTAACATTATAGCCTTAAACTCATTTATTTAATTTGTTATGATACGAGGTTGTGTCCGACCTAGGAAAAGCAGCTATAATTCGATTTTCTATAAATAATTATGTTCTACAATAACAATAATCCGCAAATGAACATGTGCACTTTCCGCCAAAATATTCACATTAGTGTTAATAAAATCGCGCATTGTTTTATAATACGAGGTCGTGTCCGACAAAAGTTAGAAGCCTTGTTTATACAAGGTTATACCGATGAAAGCCGAAACACGCCGAATGCCTGTGGTTTGGCACAGCCTCTTCGAGTGCTGGGGCCCGTTTCACTAAACTTCGCACGACTGAAATGTTCGTAAGTGAAAATTTAGGAAAGGCTGGAAATTTCAATTCATGGATTTACAGTTATTGAGCATATGCTGCATATGCAGCATATGCTCAATAAATGTAAATCAAATAATTGTTTGCCATAAAACATTGTTAACGTGAAATTTACAGACTGTCATAATGTTGCACTTACGAACATTGTTGTCGTACGAAGTTTAGTGCAACGGGCCCCAGATGTCTGTTGGAATGAAGCCACGCCCATAAACGTGCTGTGGAATTGCGATACTACGACGTTATTGGCTATTTAACACAGAATGGATCGAGTCCGCACGGTGACATGGATCGCGTCACTCAAAATTACATCAACAAAGTGGAGCTTATGGTCCTCGATACATGTATAGCTTTCTTCGTATTGAAACATGTAATGATTAATTTAATAGATATAGCGAAAGCGTCACAATATGTGATTAATGGAGACGAAATGCTGTACTTTCAATGGTCGAGAAACTTCGGCAAACAATACCAAGGTGCATGATCACGTGGTTACAACAACAATATGCAACTGATTTTGATTAAATGTGACGCAGCAAACGCGTCTTCAAGAGCTGCATTTGGTGGTCCATGAAGTTCGGCATAGACTTATGTCGTTTTTGCGAAGACTCTATTTCCGTGTCGGAAGTTTCAGTACTTGTTGTTGTTAGTACCACGTGATCTTACACCTTGAATACATAATATTAGAGTAACTGTAGCACCGAAACAGCAACGAACACCCACATGCTCGAAACAGCGATCGGAGCACCACTCGTTGCTGAAACAAACATCACGGAAGTTAGTTTATTAACCCTTAGAATGCGGGAACCGAAAATAGTCGTCGGCTGATAATTCAAAGTTTGTCTTTTCTCTCAGTAAAAACATGGTTTAGCAGCATTTTAGAATCATTTCCATCGGAAATTATTAAAGTGCTGCCGAACCAAGTTTTTGATAAGAAAAATGGAAAAATAAAAAATATTCAGCAGACGACACAAATGAATTCAGCATTGTAAGGGTTAAACAGACAAACACTACGGAGCCCCGCAGGGTACATGGATTTATTGTAAACCCAGTAAACGCAACAGCCCATGGTTTTATTCCATAAATATCTTCCATTATGAGAATGTGTATGCTTTTCATTTTCACCTCGCCGAGCCTCGGAATTCCTACTCGATTCCTAGCCTCGCCTGATAAATAATCTATTGTTTACGATGTACATTTAACTATTTAATTTAATGCGAGAAATGAAGATGGTCTGAAATACCAAAGTTACTGGTTCCGTATCAAAAGAGATTGAACGACCCTCATACTTGGTATTTTGTTTGCATATTCTTATAATTGTATTAACATTGTTGCTAAGATACAGTAGTATGTACATGGGTTGGATTGAACGCAAGCTACATTAAATCCTTAAATCCTTCCCTCATATTCTAATTTCAGGGCTTAATATATATTTATTTCGATGTAAATATTCCGTCCCCCTCGATGCAGCAGGTTAAATGCGGGATCGAACCCCTTGGCCCGGCATTAACTGTCATTATATGTTGATAGGCCGTTAAGCACCATAAAATATAATCTTCCCCGTTTACTTACTGTCCGATGCTAGCATGTGCAACGTTTTCTTGATGGCGTCTGCTGTTTTTCCGAGAAATCGCACGTTGTCGTCCGTCAACATTCTGGTCTTTTCGTCACATGCCTTGTGGTAGCATTGCTTCATATCTCCGCGGAAATTTGCTGAAATCATTGAAACTTTCATTGTATTTTTTACAATTATTTAAGGGATAAAACCATGACACTGGTCACATATTTGTAATATCAACGTTTACGTTGATATTCAAAACATGTTGTATGTTTAAAGTCTGCGAAGAGTCCATTTTAACAGAAAAGAGCACTTGGTCGAGCGGTCTAAGGGGCCGGACTGCTGATCTTATGGTCGTTGGTTCAATACTCACCGGAGGCGTGCTCAACACTGCTTCTGTCCACCCAGCTATAAATGTGTAACGGTTAAATACCGGGAATCTCGATTTGGTTATTATATTATTTATTATATTATTGATTAAATTATTGTATTTGGATGTATTTGGTAAGAAAGACATGATGAAAAAAACATGACCATAAAATACACTAACCTGGGGCCCGTTTCACTAAGCTTCGTATGACTAAAATGTTCATAAGTGCAAAATTATGCTAGTCTGTACATTTCACATTAACAATGTTTTCTTGTAAACGATTATTGGATTTACATGTATTGAGCATAGGCTGCATATGCAGCCTATGCTCAATAAATGTAAATCCATCAATTGAAATTTGCACTTACGAATATTTTATTCTTACAAAGTTTAGTGAAACGGCCCCTACTTTCCTAGCATTATTTATGCCATACAAATGATACAAACAATCGTTTATATGATGTGAAGACACGTGTAATAACACAGTGACCCGATAAACCTGACAATCAAAAAACACTAGCGTCGTATTCATTATGAAACATACCTATGTCAGTTTCAAATATCGCTGGCATCAGCCCGGCTCAGAAACGGCAGGAATTCCGAGGTTAACCTCGGAATTCCTACGCGTTTCCTAGCCTTGACTGAAACATTTGATAGTAAACCTAATCACCGACATCCCAGGTTTTACTTATTTTCGCCCATTCTTTAGATAATACATTTTTCGAGCAAAATAAACATTCAGAATAAAACCATGGGATCCGAAGGACTCCTCGCACACTTTAAACAGAACAAATGTATTGTTAACCCCAGTAAACTCAACAACCAATGGTTTTATTACATATATTTACACTGCATTTTCTGATAAACTGTAAATAACCAAATATGGCGTTAAAATTAACAATAAATAATGAACCTTGTTTTACGTCATTTTGCCGCAATTCCTGGAACAGCGACGTTGCGAACCTTAACCAATCAACAACATCGCGCGACGTCACGTGTGTCTAATGTATTGTGTTGGGATGTAAACGCAATACGTCGAATGGGCGTTTGCATTATGAATTTATAGAAGGTGTAAATGTTTGATATTAAACATAGTCACCCACATCCCAGGTTGTATTTTTTTTTTTTTCGTCCGTTATTTAGATAATACATTTTTCGGGCAAAACAAACATTGATTTACAAATACAGAATGTGTTCCTTGGCATTATTATACTTTTATATCAAACGTAAATCCCACTTTTGATGTTAGGAGCGATAACCGTGTTTCCTTTGAACCTTAATGGAAACAACTATGTATTATCTCTATTTATTTTTTTGACGTACATGCATGATCATACTTTATACTATGTCGATAACAATATTTATTCAGGTGATGCATTTAATTGATATAAATAATTTAAAAATGTCCTGCATATTAAAACAGCATGATACGCGTCTGTCTCTGTAAGTAATTTAAAGATTAATAAATGGCTATATCTGCATAGTGGTTTCTCGTAATGTTTAAAACTGGTGGAATGGTTACACAAGTATACACTTATATAATTCCTATACAGAACAGTTTGTGCCTAATAGATCGGAGCCCCACTTTAGTAGTTACTAGCACTTTATTGCATGATATGGTCGCTCGCATTGTATTAAGTAATAACAGTGTAATAAAAATCATAATACACTAGTGTAGTAAATATGCAATTACAGAAAACATGTTTGGCGACCAGTACAGGTTCAATGTATGATGATGTACATTTGTACTTATACAATAAATATATTATTACATTTGTGATGATTTAATATGGTTTGTATTAACCTCATTGACTCGTTTCTTATGATATCCGTCAATACTCACTCAGTAGGCACAAACCGTTCTTTATAGGAATTAAATAAGTGTATAATTGTGTCACTGTTCCACCAGTTCTAATAATTACGAGTACCCGCTATACAGATATAATCATTTAGTAATATTTATCGTCACCTGAAAAAATAAGATATTCGACAGATTATAAAGTATGATCGCACATCAATAATTAAATACAGATAATACATACTAATGTCCGTTAACATTTTAAGGAAACACGGTTATCGCCCCTGATATCAGTGTGTAAATTTACGTCTGATATAAAATGTATGATAGTGCCAATCAATACATGGGGTAATGGTGAATGAATATTTATGTTGCCAGATAATGTCTCAGATGATGTCTCTGATATAATGAACATTGTGTGCCTACTGAGTGGGCATGTACCTTTAACACAGTGTAATACATATCATAATACACTAGTGTAATAAATATGCAAATTTGCTCGTTACAGAAAACAGGTTTGATGATGTACTTATGCAAACATAAACTAACTTTTGTGATGATTTAATATGATATGTATTAACCTCGTTGACTGATATCTTATTGAAATCAGTAAATTCGTTTAATAAATACAGTGAAACCTCTCTAAACTTGACACCCTGGGAGGTCCCCAGCGTGTCCGGTTTAGAGATGTTCCACTGTAAATCAGGCATATGATAATTCCGGGACATACTCGTGTCATTTTCAATCAAGAACATGCCTTCTTATCTGAGATGCGTTACCAAGCAACCTCTCAAAATTAGATCACATCTATTTTCTTGGTGTCAGGTTTTGAGAGGTTCCACTGTATCATAGTAAGTCATCACTCATCTAAGATCCTCTATATCAAACATACCGGTGTCAGTTAGAAATATGGCGTTGATGTCGTTGTTCCAGAAGTTACGGTGGTCACTACGAAGGAAATCTCCGAGACCTCTATTTATCAGGGCATTTACAGTGGTATCCGGCAGGGGGAATAATTCTATCTCAAACTCTGGCTGTGACGCGCCTGAAATACAGAAAGGAACATATCGATTATTATATAAATACTTCCATTGGTTGAGCGGAATATTTTGGATTAGCTCCCCGATGAAGCAATATTGTTTTCGAGGGGAGATAATCCACAATAGTTCCATCAACCAAGGACGGTGTTTAATTTATTACACCGATTATTTAATATGAACATTATTAAAGTCGTTGTTTCAGAAACAGAAACATAACGCTTGCTGGCTAGAGAATCAGCCATATTGTTTACGAATGCTGGGCTGGTACCCGGTTTCTATTTTTAACATCACACCAGGAATGACAAGTACGGGGTAACAGCCCATCTTCCGTTGCTATTTCATTTGTATGCCTTCGCACTTTTGCTTTCTATTTTGGATAAACGCCGAGGCAGTCCAAGCATAATTCGTCTCCTTCCGTTATTACGCTTCGGGTATCTTCGGGACGGGAGGGTAATATTCAAGGTGCATAATCACGTGGTTACAAGAACAACAACAGTGACTGAAAGTGTTGAAATCTTGCCCACTCATAAGTAAATATTGTTTGATATTTTCCTTAATATGCAACGGATTTTGATGAAATATGGTGCAGCAAATGCGTCTTCATGAGCAGCATTTCGTCGTCCGGGGAGTTCGGCACATACTTATGTCGTCTTTGCGAAGAATCGATTTCCGTGTCGGTAGACATGGAAATCGATTCTTCGCAAAAACGACAGAAGTTTGGGCCAAAGTACAGACCACCAAAATGCAGCTGAACAGGACGCGTTTGATGCGCCAGATTTCATAAAATTCCGTTACATAATAAGGACAAAATAAAAGAATATGTTCTTTGACTCGGAGGTCTTCTGGAAGTTTCGGTACTTGTTGTTGTTGTTGTAACCACGTGATCATACACCTTGATATTGTAATATGCCCGTGTAATATTGTCCACTACGTTGTGAAGTGGGCGACAACGGTATAATAGTTTTAGGTTAGAAACCTCCAAATAGTTTTACTTTATAACTGTACCGAATCCCACGAATATGGTCAGTCTCTCCTACTTTCAATATTGGTATGGATGTTGTGGGACCTACGTGTCTATAACCTGCAGCCGGTCTGTACTGGTTCTGCATTAATTAAACAATAGGGTCACTTACTCCTAAGAAAAAAGATTCCAATCTTGTCA
>CM055281.1:57316966-57334153 GCA_029237695.1 Conchocele bisecta
TGACAAGATTGGAATCTTTTTTCTTAGGAGTAAGTGACCCTATTGTTTAATTAAATGCAGAACCGTACAGACCGGCTGCAGGTTATAGGACACGTAGGTCCCACAGCATCCATACCAATATTGAAAGTAGGAGAGACTGACCATATTCGTGGGATTCGGTACAGTTTATAAAATTTAAAACTAATTTGGAGGTTTCTAACCTAAAAACTATTATATCCGTTGTCGCCCACTTCACAACGTAGTGGACAATATTACACGGGCATTTTACAATATCAAGGTGTATGATCACGTGGTTACAACAAAACAACAACAAGTACCGAAACTTCCAGAAGACCTCCGAGTCAAAGAACATATTCTTTTATTTTGTCCTATTTTTATGTAACGGAATTTATGAAATCTGGCGCATCAAACGCGTCCTGTTCAGCTGCATTTTGGTGGTCTGTACTTTGCCCTAACTTCTGCGTTTTTTTGCGAAGAATCGATTTACCATGTCTTACCGACGGAAATCGATTCTTCGCAAATAAAGACGACATAAGTATGTGCCGAACTCCCCGGACGACGAAATGCTGCTCATGAAGACGCATTTGCAGCATCCATATATTTCATCAAAATCCGTTGCATATTAAGGAAAATATCAAACAATATTTACTTATGATGGGGGCAAGATTTCAACACTTTCAGTCACTGTTGTTGTTCTTGTAACCACGTGATTATGCACCTTGAATATTACCCTCCCGTCCCGAAGATACCCGAAGCGTAATAACCGAAGGAGACGAATATGGTTGGACTGCCTCGGCGTTTATTCCAAAAATAAAAAAGAAAGCAAAGTGCGAAGGCATACAAATGAAATAGCAACGGAAGTTGGGCTGTTACCCCCGTACTTGTCATTCCTGGTGTTTTGATTTTTTGGTTAATATTGAAACCGGGTACCAGCCCAGCATTCGTAAACAATTTGGTGCTTATTCTCTAGCCAGCAAGCGTTATGTTTCTGTTTCTGAAACAAACGACTTTAAATAATGTTCATATTTAAAATAATCGGTGAATAAAATTAAACACCGTCCTTGGTTGCTGGAACTATTATGGATTATCTCCCCTTCGAAAACAATATTGCTTCATCGGGGAGCTAATCCAAATATTCCGCTCAAACAATGGCAGTATTTATATAATGATCGATATGTTCTGTATTTCAGGCGCCTCACGGCCAGAGTTTGAGATAGAGTTATTCCCCCTGCCGGAGACCACTGTATCTGCCCTGATAACGAGTGGTCTCGGAGATTTCCTTCGTAGTGACCACCTTAACTTCTGGAACAACGACATCAACGCCATATTTCTAACTGACACCGGTATGTTTGATATAGAGGATCTTAGATGAGTGATGACTTACTATGATACAGTGGAACCTCTCAAAACCTGACACCAAGAAAATAAAATATGTGATCTAATTTTTGTGAGGTTGCTTAGGTAACGCATCTCAGATAAGATGGCATGTTTCTTGATTGAAAATGACACGAGTATGTCCCGGAATTATCATATGCCTGATTTACAGTGGGGAACAACTCTAAAACCGGACACGCCTGGGGACCTCCCAGGGTGTCAAGTTTAGAGAGGTTTCACTGTATTTATATAACGAATTTTACTGTTTTTTTCAATAAGATATCAGTCAACGAGGTTAATACATACATATTAAATCATCACAAAAGTTAGTTTATTGTTTGCATAAGTACCAATCATCAAACCTGTTTTCTGTAACGAGCAAATTTGCATATTTATTACACTAGTGTATTATGAAAAAAAAAAATTTGGGGGTATTACACTGTGTATAAAGGTACATGCCCCATCTCCCAGTAGGCACACATTGTTCATTATATCAAGACATCATCTGAGACATTATCTGGGCAACATAAATATTCATTCACCACCATTACCCCATGATTGATTGGCACTATCATACATTTTTATATCAGACGTAAAATTTTACACACTGATATCAGGGGCGATAACCGTGTTTCCTTAAAATGTTAACGGACATTAGTATGTATTATCTGTATTTAATTATTGATGTGCGATCATACTTTATAATTTGTCGAATATCTTATTTTTTCAGGTGACGATAAATATTACTAAATGATTATATCTGTATAGCGGGTACTCGTAATTATTAGAACTGGTGGAACAGTGACACAATTATACACTTATTTAATTCCTATAAAGAACGGTTTGTGCCTACTGAGTGAGTATTGACGGATATCATAAGAAACGAGGCTATGCCTCGTTTCTTATGATATCAGTCAATGAGGTTAATACAAACCATATTAAATCATCACAAATGTAATAATCTATTTATTGTGTAAGTACATAATCATACATTGAACCTGTACTGGTCACCAAACCTGTTTTCTGTAATTGCATATTTACTACACTAGTGTATTATGATTTTTATTACACTGTTATTACTTAATACAATGCGAGCGACCATATCATGCAATAAAGTGCTAGTAACTACTAAAGTGGGGCTCCGATCTATTAGGCACAAACTGTTCTGTATAGGAATTATATAAGTGTATACTTGTGTAACCATTCCACCAGTTTTAAACATTACGAGAAACCACTATGCAGATATAATCATTTATTAATCGTTAAATTACTTACAGAGACAGACGCGTATCATGCTGTTTTAATATGCAGGACATTTTTAAATTATTTATATCAATTAAATGCGTCACCTGAATAAATATTGTTATCGACATAGTATAAAGTATGATCATGCATGTACGTCAACAAAATAAATAGAGATAATACATAGTTGTTTCCATTAAGGTTCAAAGGAAACACGGTTATCGCTCCTAACATCAAGAGTGGGATTTACGTTTGATATAAAAGTATAATAATGCCAAGGAACACATTCTGTATTTGTAAATCAATGTTTGTTTTGCCCGAAAAATGTATTATCTAAATAACGGACGAAAAAAATACAACCTGGGATGTGGGTGACTATGTTTAATATCAAACATTTACACCTTCTATAAATTCATAATGCAAACGCCCATTCGACGTATTGCGTTTACATCCCAACACAATACATTAGACACACGTGACGTCGCGCGATGTTGTTGATTGGTTAAGGTTCGCAACGTCGCTGTTCCAGGAATTGCGGCAAAATGACGTAAAACAAGGTTCATTATTTATTGTTAATTTTAACGCCATATTTGGTTATTTACAGTTTATCAGACAATGCAGTGTAAATATATGTAATAAAACCATTGGTTGTTGAGTTTACTGGGGTTAACAATACATTTGTTCTGTTTAAAGTGTGCGAGGAGTCCTTCGGATCCCATGGTTTTATTCTGAATGTTTATTTTGCTCGAAAAATGTATTATCTAAAGAATGGGCGAAAATAAGTAAAACCTGGGATGTCGGTGATTAGGTTTACTATCAAATGTTTCAGTCAAGGCTAGGAAACGCGTAGGAATTCGAGTTAACCTCGGAATTCCTGCCGTTTCTGAGCCGGCTGATGCCAGCGATATTTGAAACTGACATAGGTATGTTTCATAATGAATACGACGCTAGTGTTTTTGATTGTCAGGTTTATCGGGTCACTGTGTTATTACACGTGTCTTCACATCATATAAACGATTGTTTGTATCATTTGTATGGCATAATAATGCTAGGAAAGTAGGGCCGGGTTTCCGTTTCACTAAACTTTGTAAGAATAAAATATTCGTAAGTGCAAATTTCAATTGATGGATTTACATTTATTGAGCATAGGCTGCATATGCAGCCTATGCTCAATACATGTAAATCCAATAATCGTTTACAAGAAAACATTGTTAATGTGAAATGTACAGACTATCATAATTTTGCACTTATGAACATTTTAGTCATACGAAGCTTAATAAAACGGGCCCCAGGTTAGTGTATTTTGTGGTCATGTTTTTTTCATCATGTCTTTCTTACCAAATACATCCAAATACAATAATTTAATCAATAATATAATAAATAATATAATAACCAAATCGAGATTCCCGGTATTTAACCGTTACACATTTATAGCTGGGTGGACAGAAGCAGTGTTGAGCACGCCTCCGGTGAGTATTGAACCAACGACCGTAAGATCAGCAGTCCGGCCCCTCAGACCGCTCGACCAAGTGCTCTTTTCTGTTAAAATGGACTCTTCGCAGACTTTAAACATACAACATGTTTTGAATATCAACGTAAACGTTGAATATCAACGTAAACGTTGATATTCAAAATATGTGACCTGTGTCCATGGTTTTATCCCTTAAATAATTGTAAAAAATACAATGAAAGTTTCAATGATTTCAGCAAATTTCCGCGGAGATATGAAGCAATGCTACCACAAGGCATGTGACGAAAAGACCAGAATGTTGACGGACGACAACGTGCGATTTCTCGGAAAAACAGCAGACGCCATCAAGAAAACGTTGCACATGCTAGCATCGGACAGTAAGTAAACGGGGAAGATTATATTTTATGGTGCTTAACGGCCTATCAACATATAATGACAGTTAATGCCGGGCCAAGGGGTTCGATCCCGCATTTAACCTGCTGCATCGAGGGGGACGGAATATTTACATCGAAATAAATATATATTAAGCCCTGAAATTAGAATATGAGGGAAGGATTTAAGGATTTAATGTAGCTTGCGTTCAATCCAACCCATGTACATACTACTGTATCTTAGCAACAATGTTAATACAATTATAAGAATATGCAAACAAAATACCAAGTATGAGGGTCGTTCAATCTCTTTTGATACGGAACCAGTAACTTTGGTATTTCAGACCATCTTCATTTCTCGCATTAAATTAAATAGTTAATATGTACATCGTAAACAATAGATTATTTATCAGGCGAGGCTAGGAATCGAGTAGGAATTCCGAGGCTCGGCGAGGTGAAAATGAAAAGCATACACATTCTCATAATGGAAGATATTTATGGAATAAAACCATGGGCTGTTGCGTTTACTGGGTTCACAATAAATCCATGTACCCTGCGGGGCTCCGTAGTGTTTGTCTGTTTAACCCTTACAATGCTGAATTCATTTGTGTCGTCTGCTGAATATTTTTTATTTTTCCATTTTTCTTATCAAAAACTTGGTTCGGCAGCACTTTAGAATAATTTCCGATGGAAATGATTCTAAAATGCTGCTAAACCATGTTTTTACTGAGAGAAAAGACAAACTTTGAATTATCAGCAGACGACTATTTTCGGTTCCCGCATTCTAAGGGTTAATAAACTAACTTCCGTGATGTTTGTTTCAGCAAAGAGTGGTGCTCCGATCGCTGTTTCGAGCATGTGGGTGTTCGTTGCTGTTTCGGTGCTACAGTTACTCTAATATTATGTATTCAATGTGTAAGATCACGTGGTACTAACAACAAGTACTGAAACTTCCGACACGGAAATAGAGTCTTCGCAAAAACGACATAAGTCTATGCCGAACTTCATGGACCACCAAATGCAGCTCTTGAAGACGCGTTTGCTGCGTCACATTTAATCAAAATCAGTTGCATATTGTTGTTGTAACCACGTGATCATGCACCTTGGTATTGTTTGCCGAAGTTTCTCGACCATTGAAAGTACAGCATTTCGTCTCCATTAATCGCATATTGTGACGCTTTCGCTATGTCTATTAAATTAATAATTACATGTTTCAATACGAAGAAAGCTATACATGTATCTAGGACCATAAGCTCCACTTTGTTGATGTAATTTTGAGTGACGCGATCCATGTCACCGTGCGGACTCGATCCATTCTGTGTTAATTAGCCAATAACGTCGTAGTATCGCAATTCCACAGCACGTTTATGGGCGTGGCTTCATTCCAACAGACATCTGGGGCCCGTTGCACTAAACTTCGTACGACAACAATGTTCGTAAGTGCAAAATTATGACAGTCTGTAAATTTCACGTTAACAATGTTTTATGGCAAACAATTATTTGATTTACATGTATTGAGCATAGGCTGCATATGCAGCATATGCTCAATAACTGTAAATCCATAAATTGAAATTTCCAGCCGATCCTAAATTTTCACTTACGAACATTTCAGTCGTGCGAAGTTTAGTGAAACGGGCCCCAGCACTCGAAGAGGCTGTGCCAAGCCACAGGCATCCGGATGTTTCGGCTTTCATCGGTATAACCTTGTATAAACAAGGCTTCCAACTTTTGTCGGACACGACCTCGTATTATAAAACAATCCGCGATTGTATTAACACTAATGTGAATATTTTGGCGGAAAGTGCACATGTTCATTTGCGGATTATTGTTATTGTAGAACATAATTATTTATAGAAAATCGAATTATAGCTGCTTTTCCTAGGTCGGACACAACCTCGAATAATAACAAATGAAATAATGTGTTTAAGGCTATAACATCAATATTGTAGTGGCAAGTTCATATGATCATTTGAGAAGTATCTTTATCCTGCGGAAATACATAGACTGCTTAGAAATTACAAGTTTAAACATGTTATTTTGTTATTAGGCTAAGTCGTGTTCCACGACAGTTAGACGCCTTGTTTATATATAGAGAGTTATACCGATATACGTACACATAGTATAGATCACATATTTAATTTTTAATAAACTAATTATTTCGCTCGCTACGCTTGCTCTTCATTAATGTATTAACATTTCAATATACATTGTACATGTATATATATTCAACTATAGCTATTAGTTAACTTATACTTCGACACACTTTCTCAACCAATAATAGCGAAGCAAGTTAACTTATACTTCGACACACTTACTCAACCAATAATAGCGAAGCAAGTTAACTTATACTTCGACACACTTACTCAACCAATAATAGCGAAGCAAGTTAACTTATACTTCGACACACTTACTCAACCAATAATAGCGAAGCAAGTTAACTTATACTTCGACACACTTTCTCAACCAATCATAGCGAAGCAAGTTAACTTATACTTCGACACACTTACTCAACCAATAATAGCGAAGCAAGTTAACTTATACTTCGACACACTTACTCAACCAATAATAGCGAAGCAAGTTAACTTATACTTCGACACACTTTCTCAACCAATCATAGCGAAGCAAGTTAACTTATACTTCGACACACTTTCTCAACCAATAATAGCGAAGCAAGTTAACTTATACTTCGACACACTTACTCAACCAATAATAGCGCAGCAAGTTAACTTATACTTCGACACACTTTCTCAACCAATAATAGCGCAGCAAGTTAACTTATACTTCGACACACTTTCTCAACCAATAATAGCGCAGCAAGTTAACTTATACTTCGACACACTTTCTCAACCAATAATAGCGCAGCAAGTTAACTTATACTTCGACACACTTTCTCAACCAATAATAGCGCAGCAAGTTAACTTATACTTCGACACACTTTCTCAACCAATAATAGCGCAGCAAGTTAACTTATACTTCGACACACTTTCTCAACCAATCATAGCGAAGCAAGTTAACTTATACTTCGACACACTTACTCAACCAATAATAGCGCAGCAAGTTAACTTATACTTCGACACACTTTCTCAACCAATAATAGCGCAGCAAGTTAACTTATACGACACACTTTCTCAACCAATAATAGCGCAGCAAGTTAACTTATACTTCGACACACTTTCTCAACCAATAATAGCGCAGCAAGTTAACTTATACTTCGACACACTTTCTCAACCAATAATAGCGAAGCATTTGGTCTCAAATAATCGCATATCGCCACTCATTTACTGATCACCAGTATACAAGGTGTATGATAACGTGGTACTAACAACAACAACATGTTCTGAAAATTCCAGAATCCATCCGATTCAAAGTACGTATTCTTTTATATTGTCCTTATTACGCAACGGATTTTGATGAAATATGGCGCATCAAACGCGTCTTGCTAAGCTGCATTTTGGTTGTCTGTGTACTTTGGCCCTAACTTCTGTTGTTTTTGCGAAAAATCGATTTCTGATTCTTCGTAAAAACGACATAAGTCTGTGCCGAACTCCCTGGACGACCAAATGCAGCTCATGAAGACGCGTTTGCTGCGTCATGTTTCATCAAAATCGGGAAAGGCTGTAAGGTATAGTGTATGTAAATGGGTGGGTGGGGTAACGTTTTACAAATGAGCCAAGGAAAAGGCTGTAAGGCATAGTGTATGGAAATGGGTGGGTGTGGTAACGTTTTCCAAATGAGCCAAATACTGGGTCCTAGGTCCGAGTCATCCATCTGTGGTCCTGTATTGACCAAATACGTAGATCTACTGACTGATACTATATTGCAGTATCAGGCATTGACCTGATACAAACATTTGGAGCTCGTTTCACTAAACTTCGTACGACTAAGAAGTTCGTAAGTGCAAAATTCAAATCCACAAAAATAATTTCGTGGATGTTCTACATTTAATGACATGAACATGTAGGCACAAACTGGTAGCATTAGAGAAACACGTCAATGTGTGAATCAAATTCATTTAAAAATGCGTACGTACATTTTAGCGTACGATGTTTAGTGAAACGGGCCCCTGGATTACAACGAAGTGAAAACGTACGTTCCATTGGTCGGATGACGTCAGGTGACGTTACCGAATGACGTCGGTGTAATGACGCAACGTAAACAAGTCTGGCTATAGATAACGACGTCATATGTGGTCATTTTCGAGCATAAAACGTTATCTGATAAATACATTAGAATACCAGGCTACTGTCTTTTAATACCAACTGTGGGCGAGCCTCGGAATTCCTACGCGTTTCCTAGCATTGCCTGATAAACCCGATATCAAAAGACACTAGCCTGGTATTCTATATTTATCCCGTCATGTGCAGTGAAACAAGGTGCCGTAAAACAGTTTTTATATCCTGTCAATACGACCTAATAAATGCGTATTAATATGTGCGTTTGTCATATTAGTCGATTCTCCGATTTTGAGGATGCGGCTGGGGTTATTTATTTTGCATTTTAAAGCTATTTGTATGTGTTGATGGGACAAATAGAATAGTAGGTCAGTGACGTGAATGGGAAAAATAACTGGCGCGACACGGAAACGGGATGTGCTCGGCAGAGCCTCGCCCATCCCGTTTTCTAATTGTTGCAAGATATATTTTCCTATTCACGGCACTAACCTACTATTCACTATTTATGTTCCTTATTTCTGAACCAAAGTATATGTTGTGACCACTCATTTGAACCGTCTCGGCGAGACTGTTCAAATGAGTGGTCACAACATATACTTCTGATGAGAAATAAAGAAATTCTTGAGCTTTGCCGGATATTTTTTCCCATTCACGGCACTAACCTACTATTCACTATTTACCAACCATTAGCGTACATGTACCAATGTGAAACCAGTGATTGTCAAATGACATGTTTGCACTATCAGCAGCAAATCAACACACGCCTGTGCGAGGGTGATTAGCTTAATAATAAATATTAACCTGCTGTGTTCTTTGTTATTGTTTTCTGTTTTCATCTAACAGGTCCTAGGCCTCATATATGCATTTCTTTTGTATAAGATAAATACAATCCATACAGTACACAGTTTGTGATCGTCTGTAAATGAATGCAACATAAACCTATATATTAAGATTTGATCAAATAAACAATGTACTTGATCGATATAACACAGTACAGATGCATGAGTTTAAGCAAAAACACATATTGAATATTTGAGGAATTATATGAGGCTTAGTGCCGTTCATATTCATTATACTCGATACTTGAAAATAATTATAGGATCACAAAAGGCCCATGAATTGTTAGTCAATTGTAGCATATATACGTTTCACCAAACTTCTTACGACTAAAATGTTTGTAAGTGTAAAATTATGATAGTCTGTAAATTTCACATTAACAATGTTTTCTTGTAAACAATTAGTGGATTTACATTTATTTAGCATAGGCTGCATATATTTCCAGACGATTCCAAAGTCCGGGGGTACAAACCTGATTAACCGAAAGGAATAGTCCAGCCTGTTATATCAATTTGTGACACTGTGTCAACTTACTCTATGGCGTTTTGGTCTGTCTTGCGCTGTATCTAAAACAGTTTACTCTAGATATACTATTCTCTATAGTTTTCAGAGTTTTTGGCTCAGTTTATCTGTTAAATTCTGGAAAATGCAAATCAAGACATTTATTATATACCTACCCATGAAATACATATTTATACGATGTAAATAAAAGTCATATGTTCTCATCGATGAAATAAACAACTTCCGGTGAAAATACGACTACTTCCGCTATCTATATTCAAAACGCGCATCTGCAGTGCAACAGCGCAAATAGGCTGCAAATACACATTCATTACCGTATACAGTAAAAATAACTGCTAATTTCCATGGAGCGGTATATAATAAATAGAATATCATATTGTTGCAACGAATATGACATATATGTTCATCTCGTGGTGTGAAATGTCCATATTTCACGTGAAATATGGACATTTCATACCACGACAGAGATTAGGCACGAGTGAAATATGGACATTTCACACCACGAGATGAACATATATGTCATATTCGTTGCAAAAATATGAATATCCTCTATTTAGTGCGTATGAATACAGCAGCTATTATCTTTAGGTCACATGGGACAATGTGGATCTAGCGGTTAAAACGGAATGATAAATAATCGATGCTGTTTCAGATTTGTTATAATGGTGGCTCCGGGGTAAATCAAAGTACTGAAAAAAGCTGAAACTGTATCGCCAGAAACAAAAAGTAAGAAAGTGTGCCTGCCCCACCCAGATGATGTGGGGTGTCATAACAATATACCATATTAAGGGGCATCACTTGATCCAACTCTCAGATACACTCTCCGAATGCCGGAGGTCCAGGCCAGGCCTGGTGTAAAATAGGGAACCGTACAGGATGAATCCCATCGTAAAGTTTACCCGTCACACTGCTCCCAACCAAAGCAATTTGACGTTGGTAGTAAAATAATGACCTTTACATGAACCACGGGTCACAATTTTAACAAATCTGAAAGAGCATCAGCGGTCGATCAATTCTGAAAAAATTCGTTCTGCTTTTCAGTTTATGAGAAAATCATTAAGGATTTGACCCAGTTTTGGGATGGGATGGATTGGATTGCGTGGCGCTGCAATTTGTATTAAGTTTGAAAATACTTCAGCAAAGTATCGTATCTGTAACATTTGACCAACATCCGCCAAGCGGTTCATGAGATATAACAGTTTGAAGTTGGTAACTGAAGAATTATCATTTCTCGAAGAATTACCTTTCCGCGGCCATCTTGGATGATCTAATTATTAGTGTTGTTCCGATTAATCGATTAATCGAAGAATCGTCGTGAAATATCTCCGACGTAATCGTTGACCAACGATTTTCTATCGTCGAGAAAGTTTTACATTTATCTTCACATAGACCAAAAGTCAGTGGAGGAGTTTAACTGCGAGTAACAGCAACTACAACAACAACACATTGTTCATTTTCGCACCATACACGCATTCACCACGCATTACAGTTACTGTTACAGAGGTACCGGTTGGTACCGATCCCTTTCCGGCTTATACGGGTCGCCCAAAAAATGGCGAGCGACAGCCATGATAGTGAAATGCTTTTACAAATAGATAAATGAAATGGCGATATCTAAAAATAGTAACATACATCGGACACTGACATAACTGGATCTAACTATGTAGGAAAAATGGGCAGGGCCATATGTCAAATAGCTTCTCACACTTCTGTGGGCCGTTTCAAGAAACTTCGTACGACTAAAATGTTAGTAAGTGCACATTTAGGATCGTCTGAACATTTAAATTGATGTATTTACATTTATTCAACATAGGATGCATATGCAGCCTATGCTCAATAAATGTAAATCAAATAATTGTTTACAATAAAACAGTGTTAATGTGAAATTTGTAGACGATCCTAATGTTGTACTTGCGAACATTTTAGTCGTACGATGTTTACTGAAACGGGCCACAGAACACTACATGCATACACCGTCATATTCTCGGCTGTACTTAGCCACCTCGTTTATTAGATGATTGATCAGTTTTGTAGAGATATTTCAGTACTTTCAGTACTTTGATTTGTCTTGGAGAGCCCTGGATATAACTCTTGCAAAACTATACAAATCATAGTGTCAGAGTTGTCGATCATAACAAGCAAAAGGCCCGTTGCATTTATCAGCTGTCGTGAAACATTATTATCCCCTCGCCGATAGACGTACGTACATACACGTGTGTGTGCGTGCGTGCGGGCGTGCGTGTCTACGTGCGTGCGTGCGTTACATCTTTAATTTTTCAATAACGTATGAACCGCTTCACCGATTTTGATTATATTTGGTCACAGTGTGTGTCTATGGATGTTTTGCATACGACCCACGTCCGATCGCACAAGGTCAAGGTCACTGAGGACTTATGTTCACATTGTTTGTAAGGCAACATGTCAAAGCTTTAATTTTTTTTCTTTTTTTATTATCAAGGCTGCCAGCGAGGGGATTAGCTTCGTGATTCCGATGCCCTTGTTAACTCTTACAATGCTGAATTATATCTTGTTGTCTGCTGTTTCTCTTGTATTTTACATTTTTCTCATAAACAACTTTAGAATGATTTACATTGATTTTGAAAGGCTGCCAGCGAGGGTATTAGCTTAGTAAGTTAGTTATTATAGGAATGGCCTTTTTGTGGAATTTATCGGGGTATAAACTTGGAAAAGTCGCGGGAATACTGGACAAAGCGATAAAAAATTACAATTTTCGAAAAAAAAAAAATTGTAATTTTGTAATTTTGTTAAGGCCTCGTCCAGTATTCCCGCGACTTTTCCAAGTTTATATCCCCGATAAATTCAACAAAAAGGGTATTCAATCCTTATAATTCCAGCATTTGAAATAAATTCATCAAGAAAATGTGTTTATTTTCCGTTTTCTTAAGAATTATTTTAACTCACGGCTACGGAAAGTAGTTCGGCATGGAGTTTACTGGGATATAAATTTTGGACGGAGACTTGCAACTGACCAACCAAATGTTAGGGAATTGTGTACATATTTTTGTGCTGGAATTATAACGATGCATTTGTTAACTCTCAATGCTTAATTATATCTTGTTGTCTGCTGTTTATGTTTCTCATCAAAACAATGTTTTGATACCACTTTAGAATGAGTTCCATTGGTTTTGCGATAAGTGTAGAACTAGATCCGTATGTCATGCTTCTCACAAGCAATACACATCGTTATCAGGCTACAAGCGTGACTATGTTATTTGATTATTGTAATTCCTTGCAAGAACAAACTGGACGGGTTTTCCTCACCCATTGTCTAACTGCTGCCTGGAGGGATTCATCGGACCGGAAGTGACGTCCATGGATACTTTTTGTCAAGTTTGGGAATAGGAAATGGTCGCTGGCGGCCAGGTCTGGTGAGTATGGTGGGTGCCTAACAGCTTCAATGCCTGCAGTCTCCAGTGCTTCGACTGTAAGTTTGCCTGTATGGACCCTGGCGTTGTCATGCTGCAGAAGGACGCCTTTGGTGTATTTACCACGCCTTTCTGAATAATGGCTACTCTGACCTGAGATCAGCGTATTATTGCCCATTCATTGTACGACCACGAGGTAGAAAATCCAACAGGATTACACCTTTAGAATCCCAAAAAATGGTGGTCATAATCGTACCTACTGATGACTGGGTCTTGTATTTCTTGGGTCTCGGAGACCCCTTCCCCACACACTGACGACTTTGCTATTTCGTCTCTGGATCATACCAGTGAACCCATGTCTCATCTGCTGTCACTAACCGCTCTAAAAATGTTCTGTGTGGGAGTTATATTGACGGAACAGAGCCCTTCTTGAGGCAGCCCTAGCTGCCATTTGGTCGGCATCCAACGATCGTGGCACCCATCGCGCAGTTAGCTTTCTTATTTCCAAATGTTCATGCAAACTTGTAAAAACAGTACCATGTGAAAGCCCCGCTTCCTTGGCAATCTCATCAATGTCCATTCGTCTGTCTGACGTAACGATCTTCCTGATCTTGGCACAGTTTTCACTAGTGATTGTGTCCTTTGACCTACCAGGCCGTGACTCATCTTCTAGGTCCGTTCGACCCCGTTTAAATTCGGCAACACAAAATTGGACCTGTGTGTACGAAGGAGCAGAATTTCCATATACACTAACAAGCTCCAAATTAATCTCCTTGCCTGTTTTCCCTTTCATATACAAATAGCTAATGACAGCTCCGTACTGAATTCGACTTGAACATTCGCCATTTTAGACATTCAATACCTCAGATATGAATGATCAAAATTTGACAAGCACATGCCTACTGACTCATATATAGTCAATGTACAAACCATGAATCCCGTGCAATATTTTCGCATCAGTAAGTTGTTGAGGTCGGTTATATATTGACAGACCCTCGTACATTGAAAATGAAGTTTATTCTTCTTATTATTATTGATGGAATAAATGTTGTTGTTGTTGTGAAATTCTCATACAATATCAAATTAAGAGACAACTTTCTGTTAAAGGTACATGCACTCTAAATAGGCAGAACATGTTATTTATAGGGATTAGATAAGTGCGTAATTGTGTCATTATTCCACCAGTTCTACAAATCAAAGTACTGAAAGTACTGAGCTGCGAACCCAACTGAAATGGGTGGTAAACAGTGTTTTCGTATACTCTCCTTTAAATATTTCATGTAGAGTAATTGTAGTAAATGGTGTTATGGGAAACTGTATAACACTCGACATATTTTGTATGTGGAGAGGGAATGGAGATGTATAGAAACAGGAAGAATCCAGTAAGGCTTAGCGTTTGTTTTGTATGCATTTCATACATACATCCGCATGAGCTCTGAAATTGTTATCAATTTTCGACATCATTTAAGAAAATAAGACTGATTTACGAAATCAATATCGGCGAAATACGACGATGCGATAAGGGTGGTAATTCCATATCCGGGCTCAATTATTGTAAATAAAAGTGTACTCTATTTCCACTCATTCGAAAAATGCCTACTCAACGATTCAAATGAGTGGTAACAGTATATTTTTATCAATTTTTGACATCATTTAAGGAAAATATGACTGATTTTCGAAATCAATTTCGGCGAAATACGGCGATGCGATAAGGGTGGTAATTCCATATCCGGATTCACTCTTCAAACACCTGTGGCTATAGTGTTGTTTTATGCAAATTTGTACACGCCGTAGTTGTGAATGAAAAAATCCAGACAGGTGCCAGACAGGTGTGATTCGGGTTTACACACCATTAATGCGCGACGAAAATAGTCCGTTTCAATTGTGGAAAATGAACGGCTAAATCTGAGGTTCCATTGGTTTTTCTTCAATTAATTATGTACCAAAGATATACATTATAATAAATGTGAAATGTGAAATAGCATAAAACGAGTCGTTAACAACGATCTAGATACAAGATGTATACATACGCGCCATAAGAAAAAATAGCGCCGTGATATCTGACTGTATTTTCAGAACCGGTTACATAAGCTGCGACAGGCTTGCAGCTAATTACGAGTTCCCGCTATACATCATTATCCCACGCATTGATTGGCATTATTATACATTTTATATCATACCTAAATTTCCACACTGATATCAGGGGCGATAACCGTGTTTCCTTAAAATGTCAACGGACATTACTATTTATTCTCTGTATTTATTATTTGATGTGCAATGATCATACTTTATAATCTGTCGAAAATAATATTTGTTTAAGGTGACGCATGTAATTAGTATAAATAATTCAACATATCATGCGTCATTTGCATATGAAAATAGTCTGATACCACCGCGAATCACTATCAGTAAAATAAATATTACTAAATGATTATATCTGTATATTGGGCACTCGTAATTTGTAGAACTGGTGGAATATAAAGAACAGTTTGTGTCTACTGAGTGGGTATTTAAAGCAATTAATCAACTTTTTAATATAATATATTATGACGATAGTCCATTTACCACCTGCGTGAAAAAAGTAATAAATTGATATCGACATGTACGGAGCCCCGCAAGGGACGTAGAATTATTTTTTATTAATTTGTTTCCACGAAATAACAATTTGTTCCCTCAATTTAACAATTCATTCCTACGAATTAAGAATTTGTTCCCGCAATTTAACAATTCGTTCCCACTGGAACGAATCTTTAATTCGTGGGAACGAATTGTTTTTTCTTGGGAACGAATTGTTAATTCGTGGGCGCGAATTGTTAAATTGAGCGAACGAATTGTCATTTCGTGGGAACGAATTAATAAAACAAATATATGTCCCCTGCGAGGCTCCGTAGACATGTCCCAATGTTTCATACAATAATGAATCAAGATGAATATATCGACCATTCTGACACAGGTGCCTTAATGACATCGTTTCATGTACATGTGAGTGACACCTGTTATGACAAAAGGGGGCACATTGGTTTTATAGAGAATAGTAGGTTAGTGCCGTGAATGGGAAAACAAATCTGGCAAGGCTTAGGAAACGGGATGGGCGAGGCTCTGCCGAGCACATCCCGTTTCCGTGCCGCGCCAGATATTTGTGTCCATTCACGGCACTAACCTACTATTCTATTTATCCCGTCAACACCTACAAATGGCTTTAAAATGCAAAAAAGTAACCTCAGTCACCGCATATATTCATACGTGGTGATTAGGTCGTATTGACAGGATATCAAAAATGTTTCACGGCACCATGTTTCACGGCACATACGCACTGTGTTGACGGGATAAATGGTCAATGTCGCTCTTAGTATACTAGGTAGCGAACGGATACATACCTACTGTCTGTTTCAGGAAACCTGCCCAAATTTTACGGCTATATAAACAATGCAAAAACAATATTTCTTTCGATAATATTAAATTATAACAATATTTAATAATGGGCCATCTTTTTATTTCATGAAATTTGGTGTAATATCGATTTTATTACGAAAAAGTTGTTCCCCCTTGTTCCATCCATTTAATAAAGGGGATTTTTTTCTAATTTCAGAAATAGTGGACCGATTTTCAAAATTTAACTTTTGTCTTCTTAGTTACATTATTTTCAATCTATCTAGCCAGGTTTCGGAGTCCATTTCCAAACAAAATCGTTTTTTACACGACGTCCTACAGCTATTCCACCTGACTGATCTGGAACTACACTTGTCGCAAATCCTAAAATAGTGTGCTACAGCTCAGGCTCAGGTTGTGTAGCTGATACTACTGTCTGTTTC
>CM055281.1:57334653-57374267 GCA_029237695.1 Conchocele bisecta
ACTGTCTGTTTCACGAAACCTGCCCAAATGTTACGGCTATATTAAAATTGCAAAAACAATATTTATTTCGATAATATTAAATATAATAATGGGCCTTCTTTTTATTTCATGAAATTTGGTGTAATATCGATTTTATTACGAACAAGTTGTTTCCCCTTGTTCCATCCCTTTAATATGCGGATTTCAATCTATCTAGCCAGGTTTCGGAGTCCATTTCCAAAAAAACAAGTTTTTTACTCGTCCTACAGCTATTCCACTTCTTCTGGGATTGATCAGGAACTACACTTGTCGCAAAACCTAAAATAGTGTGCTACAGCTCAGGCTCAGACCATCAAATTGCTTGATTGCGAGTTGGCATTGCCAATATATGTTCAGAAACGTCTCTACTCCTGGCAAGATTTACGCAGGCGGTTGTGTATATGTAGCTTATACTACTGTCTGTCCCACGTTCTGCTGCCGACGAACTGTTGGCTATTAAACACATTAAATGTGATAAATATTTAAATGTAAGTACTTTTTATAAATAAAAACCCTCCCCAAATAAAATAAGTTGATGAAATATATTTATTGATTTTATTGCGAAGAAACGATTTTCCTATGGGAATTTAACATGGGGAGTCAATTTCCAAATGTTTTCGTGTTTTGATCCTGAAGGAATTGACTCCAAAACCCGGCGAGATAGCTTAAAAATGATGTAACCAAGAAAACAAAAGTTAGATTTTGAAAATCGGGCCACAAATCAAAAAAATATTTGAAAACAATCTATTTTTAGCCCCCATGTTAAATTCCATATTTTTTTCGCAATAAAATCAATATTTGATGGAATTTCATCAAATTTACTTTTTTGTTATCGATAAGAAAATACTTACTTTTAAATATTTTTTAGATTTAATATGTTTAATAGCCAAAAGTTCGTCGATATTGGTAAAATTGAAGGATAGTTCTTGGATAATTTCTCAATTATATGTAATATAGCAGCCATCTTAGATTTTCCAGTTTTACAGTGTTACAGGAGCGTTTGTGCTTGTGTTCTATTGGAAACCAGTAGCAAAGTATATAGAGAATAGTAGGTTAGTGCCGTGAATGGAAAAAAATATTTGGCAAGGCTCAGGAAACGGGATGGGCGAGGCTCTACCGAGCACATCCCGTTTCCGTGCCGCGCCAGATATTTTTTTCCATTCACGGCACTAACCTACTATTCTATTTATCCCGTCAAGACATATACATGGCTTTAAAATGCAAGGAAATAATCCCAGCAACCGCACATATTCATACATTACATTATCACAACTAAAATGGCTGTGATAATTTAATAAATTCAGTATAATAAAAATTAATAAATTTATCCTTAAATTGAAAATTTCTCCCTCAAAGTATACTTTGCAATGTTGGTGAAATAGGCGACTGAATTAGACGTGGTACAAATGTAGTCCAAGCGCGCGTTTCCTGTATTCCTACTAACCAATACAATCCCTGTATTCATGTTTAAAAATGTCTGAAACGGATGTTCCCGTTTTTACCGAGTTCAAACCATTTTCTTGTTTTCTTATCCAATGAAAATGCAGTCACATGATATGGCATTTCCTCTAAAAAGCATGCGCATGCACACTGATACAAACACGCAATGCTGTTTTTCATGAAACTCTGCACATGCGCAGTAATACAAACACGGTTAAACGTTTCCGATGAAAACGCGCTACGCATGCGCATGAGCAGTGATGGTAAAACGGGGAAACGCACAGAAATCACACAAAAAACTGGTTTTCTGGTTAAATTAAGCTGGGAACAAAACACTTACGCAGGAAAGCGAAAGCTCACTTCTGAGTGTTCGGGAGACCAGCCCATCATGTTTAGGAGGCCCAACGCATATAAGCTACATACATTGTATATTTCATTTATTAACTATTTTTGTATTTTTGACTAAAAGATCCATGCGCCTGATGTGATACTATAATTATTTTCAAGTATAGAGTATGATGAATATGAATGGCACTACGTGTAAGCCTCAGATAATACCGCAAATATTAAATATGTGTTTTCTCATGCATCTGTACTGTGTTATATCGATCATGTGAATTGTTTATTTGATAAAATCTTAATAGGTTTGTATTGCATTCATTTACAGACGATCGCAATCTGTGAACAATATGCATTTTATTTATTTTATAAAAAATAAATAAATGCATATATGAGACCTAGGACCTGTCAGATTAAAACAGAAAACAACAACAAAGAACACAGCAGGTTAATAGTTATTATTAAGCTAACCCCCCTCGCACAGCCGTGTGTTGGTTGGCTGCTGATAGTGCAAACATGTCATTTGCCAATCACTGGTTTCACATTGATACATGCACGCTCAAGGCTGGTAAATAGAGCATACTAGGTTAGTGACGTGAATGGGAACAAATAGCTGGCAAGGCTTAGGAAACGGGATAGGCGTTGCTCAGCCGAGCCCATCCCGTTTCCGTGCCGCGCCAGATATTTTTTTCCATTCACGGCACTGACCTACTATTCTATTTAATCCATCAACACCTACACATAATTTTAAAATGGCAAAAAAATAATCACAGCCCTTAAAATCGAAGAATCGACTAGTATGACAACCGTACATATTCATACGCAGTGATTAGGTCGTATGGACAGGATATCATAAATAGTTCTCGCCACCTTGTTTCACGGCACATACGGATTGTGTTGATGGGATAAATATAGAATATCAGGCTAGTGTCTTTTGATATCAAGCTTAGGCAAGACTAGGAAACGCGTAGGAATTCCGAGACTTGCCTACAGTTTCCAAGCCTTGATATCAAAATACAGTAGCCTGGTATTCTATTTATCAGGTAACGTTTTATGCTGGAAAATGACCACATATGACGTCGTTATCTATGGCCAGAACGCGGACTTGTTTACGTTGCGTCATTACACTGACATCATTCGGTAACGTCACGTGGCGTCATCCGACCAATGGAACGTCAGTTTTCACTTCCTTGTAATCCAGGGGCCCGTTTCACTAAACTTTGTACGATAAAATGTACGTACGCATGTTTAAATGAATTTGCTTCACACATTGACGTGTTTCTCTAATGCTACCTTTACTCTTTATTTGCTACCAGTTTGTACCTACAAGGTCATGTCATTAAATGTAGCACATCCACGAACATATTTTTCAAAATCGGCTGTTAGAACAAATGTAATTGTGGATTTGAATTTTGCACTTACGAACTTCTTAGTCGTACGAATTTTAGTGAAACGGGCCCTAGATGTTTGTATCAGGTCAATGCCTGATACAACAATATGTTATCAGTCAGTAGATCTACGTATTTGGTCAATACAGGACCACAGGTGGAAGACTCGGACCTAGGACCCAATACTTGGCTCATTAGAAAACGTTACCCCACCAACATATTTCCATACCCTATACCTTACAGCGTTTTCCTTGGCTCATTTGGAAAACGTTACGCCACCAACCCATTTCCATACACTATGCCTTACAGCCTTTTCCTTGGCTCATTTGGAAAACGTTACCCCATCCACCCATGTCCATACACAATACCTTACAGCCTTTTCCTTTTCCTTGGAAAGGCTGTAAGGTATATTGTATGTAAATTGGTGGGTGGGGTAACGTTTTCCAAATGAGCCAATTATTGGGTCCTAGGTCCGAGTCTTCCACCTGTGCACAGGACATGTCACTTGGTGATAGCATACACGTGGGATACACCACCGCCTGTGTTAATCTTGCCCAGATGTCAGCGTTTCTGTACAATATCAACGAGCAATCAATCAGTTTGATTGGTTGTGCCTGCGCTGTAGAACAGCGAACAGCTCAGGCTCAGCCAATCAAGCGGATTGTTTTCAATCACAATATTCAAGTATTCTGCAATATCGAAATTGACATATATTTGCAAGATTAGCGCAGGCGGTGATGTAGGTGCAAATAAAAACATTCATATGGTACATTTGAACGTCGCTGTGACTGGAGAAAAAGGGCTTACGAGTTTTGCGAACAGTGTAAATCCAGATCAGCCTGTGCATCCGCACAGTCTGATCAGGATCTGCACTGTTCGTCATTCCATCAATGAAACATCCGGCAAACTTCTAACAAGCAATATCAATCGTTATTTCGCTACACTGGTCAGAAATTCCATAAGACCTATTTCTTCACTCACAGCCACAAGTCATGAAATCATGAAATGTAGTTTACTTGTACAATATAAGCATTATATAGATTAGTCCCTATGCAAGACATCCAATGAAATTATAGTTTGTAGAGAGCCCTATCACTTGTATTATATAATTCATCGTGTTATAACTGACCTCTTATGTCAACAATTTGAAATTGATGTACTTGTTATAATTCATATATTACATGTTTACTATATGTGTCTGTGACTGGATAAATGGGGCTTATGGGGTTTGTGACCAGTTGTTACAAACATGCCAGCTGCTTCATTGATGGAATGGCGAAAAGTGCAGAGCCTGATCAGACTGTGCGGATGCAATGGCCACAAAAACGATAAGCCCCATTTCCCAGTCACAGCCACATATGAGTTTATTAAAAATTCAATATACGAGCTACACCTATTTTATTGTTTGGCCAGCCCCGTCGCGTGCACCTGTTTTACATGTATTGAATGTATCCCCGCCCCTTCGCGTGTACCTGTTTTACATTTACATGTATTGAATGTATCCCCGCCGCTTCGCGTGCACATGTTTTACATGTATTGAATGTATCCGCTTCGCGTGCGTCACATGTTTTACATGTATTGAATGTATCACCGCCCCTTCGCGTGCACCTGTTTTACATGTATTGAATGTATCCCCGCCCCTTCGCGTGCACCTGTTTTACATGTATTGAATGTATCACCGCCCCTTCGCGTGCACCTGTTTTTACATGTATTGAATATCACCGCCCCTTCGCGTGCACCTGTTTTACATGTATTGATGTATCCCCGCCCCTTCGCGTGCACCTGTTTTACATGTATTGAATGTATCACCGCCCCTTCGCGTGCACATGTTTTACATGTATTGAATGTATCCCCGCCCCTTCGCGTGCACCTGTTTTACATGTATTGAATGTATTTATAATATTTAAACATTTAATGCTTACTATACTTTTGATTAGTAAATAAGTGGCGATATGCGATTAATTGAGACGAAATGCTGCGCTACATGTATTATTGGTTGAGAAAGTGTGTCGAAGTAGAAGTTAACTAAAGCTATAGTTGAATATATATACATGTATATTGAAATGTTAATAACTTAGTTAAGTGCAAGCGTAGCGAGCGAAGAAATTAGTTTAATAAAAAATAAATATGTGAACTATACATGTGTACATATATCGGTATAACTCTCTATATATAAACAAGGCGTCTAACTTTCGTGGAACACGACTTCGCATAATAACAAAATAACATGTTTAAAATTGTAATTTCTAAGCATTCGATGTATTTCTGCAGGATAACGATACTTCTCAAATGATCATATGAACTTGCCACTACAATATTCACGTTAGAGCCTTAAACACATTATTTCATTTGTTATGATACGCGGTTGTGTCCGACCTAGGAAAAGCAGCTGTAATTCGATTTTCTTTACATAATTATGTTCTACAAAAACAATACTCCTCAAACGAACATGTGCACTTTCTGCCAAAATATTCACATTAGTGTTAATAAAATCGCGGATTTTGTTATGATACGAGGTCGTGTCCGACCCAAGTTACAAGCCTTGTTTATACATAGAGTTATATCGATGAAAGCCGAAACACGCCGAATGGCTGTGGTTGGGCCCAGCCTCTTCGAGTGCAGATGTCTGTTTGAATGAAGCCACGCCCATAAACCTGCTGTCGAATTGCGATACTACGACGTTATTGGCTGTTTAAAACAGAACCGATCGAGCCCGCACGGTGACATGGATAGAGTCACGGGAAATTACGTCCACAAGCTGGAGCTTATAGTTCTAAATACAGTGGAACCTATCTAAACCGGACACCCTGGGGACTCCCATGATGTCCCGTTTAGACAGGTTCCACTGTATTTCTTGAATAAGAGCGCCCCAAGACATTTTTGCGTGCTTTGCAATCATGGACACACAATAACATCTGACACAAATGTCAATGACACCAGTCTAATTAAACAAACAAAATTCGTGCACGTGTTCGGTTTAGAGAGGTTCCACTGTATAGCTTTCTTCGTATTGAAACATTTAATGATTAATTTAATATATATTGGCGAAAGCGTCACAATATGCGATTAATGGAGACGAAATGCTGTACTTTCATTGGTCGAGAAACTACGGCAAACAAAACATAATATTAGAGTAACTGTAGCATCGAAACAGCAATGAGAACCAACATGGTCGAAACAGCGATCGGAGCACCACTCGTGGCTGAAACAAAAGTCACGGAAGTTAGTATCCTTCGGACTCCACGCACTTTAGACAGACCAAATGTATTGTGCATCCCAGGAAACACAACAACCAATGGTTTTATTCCTTAAATATCTTCCATTATGAGAAAGTGTATACTTTTCATTTTCACCTCGGCGAGCTTCTGAATTCCTACTCGATTCCTAACCCCGCATGATAAATTTGATACCAAACGGAATTAACATAGTACGCTATTGTTTACGATATACATATAAACTATTTAATTTAATGCGAGAAATGAAGATGGTGTGAAGTACCAAAGTTACTGGTTCCGTATCTAAAGAGTTTGAACAACCCACATACTTGGTTTAAACATATTTTATTTGCATATTCTTTACAATCGTATTAACATTGTTGCTAAGATACAGTAGTATGTACATGGGTTGGATTGAACGCAAGCTACTTTAAATTCTCCCCTCAGGGCTCCAGATAAGGAATTAGTAATTGAGTATTGTCACTTCATCATTTCTGAAGCAATTGGGTATTTCAATACTATAAATGGGTAAAATATTTAAGAATTAAATAACACCTAGGAGGTATTTAATTTCCCAGATAAATACCTGGTGGGCGGAGCTTGGACAAAATTGAAACTGAGGCGTTTGCGCCGAAGTTTCAATTTTTGGTCCAAGCTCCAACCAGGTGTTTTGTAATTCTTATCTAATATCGTTTAGTGTAAATGGTTTAGTCTAAACGTTTTTTTAGTAGCCGTAACTAAGGAAATTGAATTCAAATTCTCATAACTAAATTTATGAATAATTTATTAGGTTCTGATTAGAATTGTCAAATCAAAACAGTTGTCTGAACATTCCTAATGGCGGCTGTAGTCGATTGCTTTCAAAATTTGCGATTTCATTTTGAGATTTCTGCCGTAGAGGTTGTCAAAAGAAGGCGATTTGCATCTTATATGAAAGTGAACGATAGGAGGAATAGGATTGTGTCATTATCTCATCAGTGGACGAGTAATTTGCGTGAAAGAACTTAAATGCAACGTGAACTTTGAAGCCATGCCATGTGGCAATTCAACATCCGAAGGCGAAGCGACTCTTGCCACTCTCAGCGGGTGATTCGACAGTCAACTCGATATTATGTAGCTGCATGTGACATCAAACAACGATTACCCTACATAAGCTTCATGCAGGTAATCACACTTCTGTTATCAGTTTCTATGTTTCCCATTCCATTCGAACATGTACACCGACTCAAAAGACTATAATTGTTCTGGCCAATATTGTTTTCAAAATATCCGGCCGAAAAAAATATAATTGGTTGAAATTCTTAGTCATATAATAGTAGCTGTTGATAGCCGTTAAACACCATAACATTTAATTCTCCCCTCATACTTACTGGCCGATGCTAGCATATCCAACGTTTTCTTGATGGCGTCTGCTGTTTTGCCGAGAAATCGCACATTGTCGTCCGTCAACATTCGGGTCTTGTTGTCACACGCCTGATGGTAGCATTGCTTCATATCACCGCGGAAATTCGCTGAAATAATCGAAACTTTCATGGTATTTTTTACATGTACTTTAACTCTTTGTGTGTTAGCGGCGAAAATATCCGCCAAACGAATTAGGAGTGTATGATTTATTTCTCTCTGTAAATATGTCTTGAGATTTCATTAGAATTGAGTCCTCAGGACTCAATTCTAATGAAATTCCAAGACATATTCATGATATTTACAGGGAGAAATACAAGAAAATGTGATGATTTATTTTTCGCTAGTTTTGAACTATTTATAGCCCACACATTTCCCAGCATGCAACGAGTTAAGGGATAAAACCATGGACACAAGTCACATGTTTTGAATATCAACGTTTACTGTGATATTCAAAACATGTGGTATGATTAAAGTTTGCGAGGAGTCCATTTTAAACAGAAAAGAGCGCTTGGTCGAGCGGTCTGAGGCGCCAGTCTGCTGGCTTTACGGTCGTGGGTTCGAGCCTCACCGGAGGCGTGCTTCACACTGCTTCTGTCCACCCAGCTGTAAATGGGCACCGGTTAACCCTTTGAACCCGAAAACCCGCTATATCGGTTTATGCAAAAAGTGCAGATCCAGATGAGCCGGCTCGTAACGAGCCGTCTCATCAGGATCTGCACTTTTGGTAAGTAATTTTAATATTGCTTAGAACAAAAACACCCTCTTTTCATAAATGGACGAATCTGAAAATCATTTTGTGACCATTGGATTGGTCGGAACATTAGCATATCACAGTTCATTCCAGTTCCTTAGGGTTGAAAGGGTTAAATACCGGAAATCTCGATTTGATTATTATATTATTGATTATATTATTGATTAAATTATTGCATTTGGATGTATTTGGTTGTATGTACATGTACGTTGCAATATCAATTATTACACGAAGTTTATATATATATCAGGGGGCCGATTCACTAAACTTTGTACGACTAAAATGTTCGTAAGTATGATCGTCTGTAAATTTCTTTAACAATGTTTTCGTGTTAACAATTATTGGATTTACATTTATTAAGCATAGGCTGCATTTGCAGCCTAGTATGCTCAATAAATGTAAATCCATCAATTGAAATTTACAGACGATCCGAAATTTGCACTTACGAACATTTTAATGAAACGGCCCCCGGTCTCTAACACTGTATGAAAATGTATATATGAACATATGTTTTACGTACCACAGTAAGCAGGTTTTATTGAGGAACTCATCGCAAACTTTATAGCACTAGATGTCAGTGTCGTTTGATATCTGATTCAACCGGATCGGAATCATTAAGAATTCCTCAGTGAACCACGGAATTCATACGTGTTTCCGAGCATTGCAGGAAAAACATGACAACAAAATACACTAACCTGAGGCCCGTTTCATTAAGCTTCGTACGACTAAAATGTTTTAAAACGATTATTGGATTTACATTTATTGAGCATAGGCTGCATATGCAGACATGAGACATTTGATATTAAACCTAATCACCCACATCACAGGTTGTACTTATTTCCGCCCATTCTTTAGATAATACATTTTTCGGGCAAAATATACATTCAGTTAAGGAATAAAACTATGGGCTGTTGCGCTTTAAACAGAACAAAAGTATGATAGCACATCAATAAATAAATACATAGTAATGTCCGTTAACATTTTATGGAAACACGGTTATCGCCCCTGATATCAGTGTCTAAATTTACGTCTGATATAAAATGTATAATAATGCCATTCAATACGTGGGGGAATGGTGAATGAATTTTTATGTTGCCAGAGAATGTCTCAGCTGATGTCTCTGATATAAAGAACATGTTGTGCCTACTGAGTGGACATGTACCTTTAACATAGTGTAATACATATGCAAATTAGCTCGTTACAGAAAACAGGTTTGGCGAACAGTACATGGTTAATATATGATGATGTACAAACAATTAACTAACTTTTGTGATGATTTAACATAATATGTATTAACCTGGTTAACTGATATCATAAGAAACTCGAAATAGCCTCATTTCTTATGAAATCCGTAAATTTGTTTGATAAATACAGTAAAACCTCTCTAAACCGGACACCCTGGGAGGTCCGCAACGGGTCCGGTTTAGAGATGTCCCACTGTAAATCAGGCATATGATCATTCTGGGACATACTCGTGTCATTTTCAATCAATAACATGCATTCTTATCCGAGATGCGTTACCAAGCAACCTCTCAAAAAATTAGATCACATCCATTTTCTTGGTGTCGGGTTTAGAGAGGTTCCACTGTATCATAGTAAGTCATCACTCATATAAGATACGCTATATCAAACATACCGGTGTCAGTTAGAAATATGGCGTTGATGTCGTTGTTCCAGAAGTTACGGTGGTCACTACGAAGGAAATCTCTGAGACCTCTCGCCTGCAGGGCAGCTACAGTGGTGTTCGGCAGGGGGAATAACTCTATCTCAAACTCTGGCTGTGACGCGCCTGAAATACAGAACAGAACATATCGATTATTATACAGTGGAATCTCTCTAAACCGGACACCAAGGAAATAGATGTTATCTAATGTTGAGAGGTTGCTTGGTAACGCATCTCAGATAATAATGCATGTTTGTGATTGAAAATGACACGAGTCTGTCTCAGAATGATCATATGCTTGATTTACAGTGGAACATCTCTAGACCGGACCCCCTGGGGACCTCCCAGGGTGTCCGGTTTAGAGAGGTTTCACTGTATAGATACTGCCATTGGTTGAGCGGAATATTGTGGATTAGCTTCCCGATGAAGCAATATTGTTTTCGAGGGGAGATAATCCACAATAGTTCCATCAACCAAGGGCCGTATTTAATTTATTACACCGATTATTTAATATGAACATTATTAAAGTCGCTGTTTCAGAAACAGAAACATAGCGCTTGCTGGCTAGAGAATCAACCATATTGGTTACGAATTCGGCTGTTTCCGTTATTACGCTTCCGAATCGGCTATTTTCGGGTCGGGAGGGTAATATTCAAGGTGCATAACCACGTGGTTACAATAACAACAGTGGCTGAAAGTGTTGAAATCTTGCCCACTCCAAAATAAGTAGTATTTGATATTTTCCTTAATATGCAACGGGTGTTGATGCAATATGGTGCAGCAAATGCGTCTTCATGAGCAGCATTTCGTCGTCCCGGTAGTTCGGCACATCGATTCCTCGCAAAAACGACAGAAGTTTGAGCCAAAGTACTGAGACCACCAAATGCAGCTTAACGAGATGTGTTTGATGCGCCAGATTTCATAAAAATCCTGTTACATAATAAGAACAAAATAAAAGAATATGTTCTTTGAATGGGAGGGCTTCTGGAAGTTTTAGTTCTTGCTTTTGTTGTTGTAAACACGTGATCATAGACCTTGGTATTGTAATATGCCCGTGTAATAGTGTCCACTACGTTGTGAAGCGGGCGACACGGTAAAATAGTTTTAGGTAAGCAACCTCCAAATAGCTTTTCTTTATAACTTTACCGAATCCCCCAAATATGGCCAGTCTTTCCTACTTTCACTATTCGTATGGATGCTGTGGGACATACGTGTATATAGTTCTGCATGAATTAAACAATACGGTCACTTAGGAAAGAAAATTCCAACCTTGTCCCTCAATATTGTTTACATTATTTCGTCACGTGACCAACAGGTTCAGTGTTTCCTTCAAATGTTACAAAATTTAATACGCTGAAAACTATTGGTAAAAACACTCCAACATGTTCCTCAAGTGAAACTGGGTAATAATGGATCAATGTTTGCAAGCAAATTGTGTGTGACCTCAAAACACCCGAACTATTTTCTATACCGGACTACTTTTGCACCATTTAACGTTTCCTTACATTTATCTCGTGATGTGAAATTGACCAATGCAACGCCTAGAAATTACAATGAGGTACAATAATCAAAGTACTGGTGTAACTTGCAGGGTCAGTACTGTAATATATAGAAAATCGTCCAGCCTCTTTTACTGCTAGCTCCATACGTACTGTCCCGTGAGACATACATGTAACGATAATAATTATCTGCTGTATCCAAACGCACAAACTGTCTTGATTTGTATCTTCCAGAATTTAACAGATAACCTGAGCACAAAACTGTGAAACCTATAGAGAATAGTATACAGGTATGTCGAGTTTCAGATACAAAGCAACACAGACCAAAACCTTATTATTGTCTTGGACGTACTCGCCATTGAGACGTAGCACGACAATATGGCTGCCCCCATAGAAATTTGCGTGATATAGTAGTTTAAGGGAGATAACATATACAAAGTGATATGTTTCTGGCCACGTTACACGCCGTGCTGTCTATAATGGCGGATCGTAGCTAGTTAGTTTCCTCTGCAAATCTATTTATAGAGATACGGTCATTTTGTTTATTTTAGCGTTTATTTCTCACTGAAAAATAGAGATTGCAAACAGGGTAGACCCAGATAAGACTGCACATATGTGCAGTCTGATCTGGGTCTAGACTGATTGCAATACAATTAATACGTGTGAAAATATGAATCTGACAAATAATGCAGTTCCGGATCAGATTGCGCAGATAGGTAAGATGATCTGGATCAGCACTAGTCGAAATCACTAGAATGGCTTCTTTACATAATGAATCATGCGATATTCGGTTTTATTACAATCAATTAGGCAATACAATATATAAGTTTGACCGGATTTCTATAAATATATTCAATGGGTAATAACTAGCTACGATCCCCATTCTGTCTGTTTCATGAAATTTGTACAAATTTTACAGCCATATCCACAATGCGAAAACATTTTTGTTCGATAATGTTAAATTGTAGCAAAATTTAAGAATGATACTTATCTTTATTTTGTGAAATTCGGTCAAATATTTATTTTATTATAAAAACAAAATATTTTTCGCATGTTAAATCCCATAGACATAGATCGTCACTTCAGTGAAGGTGTCTATGGGAATTTATCATTTGTGTAATACTGGTCACAAATCACATAAGCCCCACATTTTCCCATTGTTAGCCACAGATAACTGACCATCCCATGCGGATTTGAAAGCTATGGCCAAGCGATCGTCGTTGACCAGTGGCGCCGTCGTGTCTGGTTTTCTGTAAACTACCGCGATGAAGTCACCGTGTGAAAGGTCCGACAAGATACTCGCTCCAGCCTTCGGGAACAGCTTGGTGAACTGGAACATTCAATCAAGTCCGTCCGAAAATTAATTTCCTCATCACGACATTTGTATTAAAGTTAGTTTCCCGTCAATTTGGCACAAACTGTTCATTATAGGAATTAGTTAAGTGTACAATTGTGTCACTAGTCCAACAGTTTTAAAATGTACAGCAGATATAATCATTCAGTATATACATGTATAGAGAATAGTAGGTTAGCGCCGTGAATGGGAAAATATCTGGCAAGGCTTAAGAAACTAGCCCATCCCGTTTCCGTGCCGCGCCATACATATTTTCCATTCATGGCACTAACATATTATTCTATGTATCCTGTCTACACTACAAATAGTTTTAAAATTAAAAAAATAACTCCAGCTGCATCCTCAAAATCGGAGAATCGAACCGCACATATTCATACGCAGTGACTAGGTCGCATTGACAGGATATCAAACTTGTGTTGACGGGATAAATACATTTTCTGAAATTTACTGATAGAGACGCGCGGTTATATAACGATATTTTGATATATCGGAATATTATAAAGTATGCTTATTGAACAACAAAAATGAAATTGAGAGAATAAATTCGTGTTCCCGTTTACCTTTTGTGAAAATGAATGTTTAATTTGCCTGTACAATGTCATATCTAAGGAATGGACGAAAACATGTCTACCTAAATTACAACCGGGGATGTCGGAGTCCATGCTTAAGACAGACGGATAAATAGTTTTCATGTAGCCAACTTCGATATACCCACGTTGTCCAATTTGTCGACAGGTTGGGATAATGCATTTATCCCGTCAACACAGTGAGTATATGCCGTGAAACACGGTGCCGTGAAACATTTTTGATATCCTGTCAATCCGACCTAATCACTGCGTATGAATATGTCGGTGGCTGGGTTATTTTTGTTTGTATTTTAGCAGAGCCTTGCCCATCCCGTTTCTTAAGCCTTGCCAGATATTGTTTTCCCATTCACGGCACTAACCCTGCTATTCTCTATGTCCCGGGTGTTGAATAAAACATCTAACTTCATTTGTTTCATTTGCACACCATAAGGATTCCGCACACCAAATATCAAGTCTCAAGCTATTACGGTTTAAAGGTACATTCCCACTCAGTAGACACAAACAAAATGTTCTGTATAGAAATTAAATAAGTGTATACGTGTGTCACTATTCCACCAGTTCTAAAACTTACGAGAGTGCCCGCTATACAGATATAATCATTTAGTAATATTTATTTGACTGATTGTGACTCGCGGCCGCATCAGGCTATTTTCATATGCAAATGAGGCATGACATTTTTTAATTACTTATGCTAATTGCATGCGTCACCATAGTAATGTCCGTTAACATTTTGAGGAAACACGGTTATGGCCCCTGATATCAGTCTGGAAATTTACGTCTGATATAAAATGTATAACAATGCCAATAAGTACTTGGGGAAATGGTGAATGAATGTTTAATTAGCTAGAAAATGTCATATATACAGAATATTACGAAACTGTCTGTCTCCCTATATTATAACCCACCGAGTGACGTGACTTACAGCGTCCGTGCCCCCGGGTAGAACCTGTGAGTGTTCAACCGCGCTGTACTTCATAATCGCGTCCAGAATGATCACACCGTACGGATGTATCCGAACCTCGCCGTAGTTCGCGGCCACCCATGGCTGTAGCCACTCCGTTACGAATTTATCGCTTCCAACATAACCTGCATTATGTAATTAAGGAATAAAACCATGGTATATTGCGTTTACTGTAGAAATAAAAACATTTGGTCTGTTTAAAGTGCGTGGAGTCCGAAGGACCCCTCGCAAACTTTAAACAGACCAAATGTATTACCTACCCCAGTAAACGCAACACCCATGGTTTTATTACTTATATTTACACTGCATTTTCTGATAGTTTCAAAAATGTAAATAACTAAATATGGCGTCAAAATTAAAAATAATCTTGTTTTACGTCATTTTGTCGCAATTCCTGGAATAGCGACATTGCCGGTCAATAGCGTACCTCGTGGAAAGTACTGACGTCAAACGAAATTTAGCCAATGAACAACATCGCACGACGTCACATGGCTCTTACTAGGGTATTGTATTGGTATGTAAATACAATACGTCGTATGGGACTTTCCATTATGAATTTATGGAAGGTGTAAATATTTTACAATACTTACACTGTCCATTCATTAATAATTGAAAAGCCCAGTCAGCCTGTTGCGTTCACAGGAATTCGGCGTGTTTCAGCTTTCATCGGTTTCACTACACATGAATTACAAGGCTTATAACATTGGTCAGACACGACCTCGTATCAGAACAAATTCCGCGTTTTCATTAACATTTATATAAATATTTTGGCGGTAAGTGCACATGTTCATTTGAGAATTAGTGTTATATTGCTGAAATAGCATAGTTGGAACATAATTATGCAATAATATCGAATTACAGCTGGTTATCCTAAGTCGGACAAGACCTCGTATCATAACAAATGAAACAATGTGTTTAGTGCTCTAATGTCAATATTGTAGTGGAAAGTTCATATGTTCATTTGAGAAGTATCGTTATCCTGCAGAGATACATAGAATGCATAGGCAATTACATTTTTAAACATGTATTTTGTTATGATACGAGGCCGTGTCCGACCAAAGTTATAAGCTTTGTTATGCATATGTAGTTTTCCGACGAAAGCCGAAACACGCCGAATGCCTGTATTTGAGCTTATATCACAGTACATTACATTAGCCCACGTGACGTCGCGAGACGATGCTGATTCGTTAAAGTTTGTTTGACGTCATTAAAATACATGACGTTCATCGTCGTTGTCACTGACGTCTCGCTATTAACTGGCAACATCGCCGCTGTGCTATGAATTGTGCCAAATTGACGTAACACGATAAGGTTACTTACAATTATGAACCTATCAGAAAGATTAACACAGGCAGTGGTGTATTGACATACCGTATTCTTCCAGATCAAAGGCGACAAAGAGCATGGTGTTTTTGTACTTCGTTCCGGCTTTGCTATCATCGGTAATCTGCCGGGCGACCTCCAACAGCGCCGCTACACCCGACCCGTTGTCGTCGACACCTACAGGAACCAGTCGAGCAATGGATTACATTGTATGTGACCGTAAACCAGTCTTGGTCCGAGCTTAGCAACAAGGAGTGAATTCTCAGGACAACGGCATTGATTGTCATTATTATGACAGAGAGACAGGGTGTGGGATCATGTGTTTCCCAACGGCATGACGTCATGCTTTTTTAGATGTGTTTACAGTAGACCTCGTTTATTATCTTTCTAAAGGAATGTCATATTTTTGTGTGAAAGATACCACAAATGCGGTACACGTTGCCCTTTATTGTATAGGCGGCTTTAATCTTAGAATTATGTCGTTTTGACGAAGAATCGGTTACCGTAAATGTAAATAAAAACTAGAGCACGCGAATGTAAAAAATGAACGGTAAATAACTTTCAGAGTACCCATAAAACACATATGCCATCGTATTTGTTGCGGTACATATCATCAAAATCCGTCCGTTTAAAAGGAAGAGCTTAAAGAAAATCTACTGTAAAAATGACGTCATAGGTTACGTCGGATTGGGAAACCACGTGATCCCACACCTTGAGAGATAAATAATAATATAGATATGTGATGCTGTCGACTACGGAGCTCTACAAGGAACATGGGAAGAGAAACAAATGCTCTGGTCAATTTGATTATTTCTTTCTAACGAATTATAATTCAATCAATCGATCGATTCAATCAATCTATCACAGCAATCAATCAGTCAATCAATCAGATAATCGGTCCCATTCAATCAGTCGATCGGTTTCAATCGAACAATCAATTAATTAATCAGACAATCAGCTGATCAATTTCAATCGATCATGCAATCAACTAGTCGATCGAACCAATCAATCAATCAATCAAACACTCAATCAAATAATAAATATGTCAATCACTCAGTTAGCTAATATATCAATCAATCGGAGGATTACTCAATCAGTCAATCTATCAGACATTGTATCACAATCAATTAATACGATAAATAACAATCAATCAGTTAAACAACCAACACATGTATCAATCAATCAGTCAATCAAATATCAATTAATCAATGCATCAATGAATCAGTCATTCATTAATTAAATAATTAATTAATTTATTAATTCATTCATTCATTCATTCATTCATTCATTCATTCATTCATTCATTCATTCATTCATTCATTCATTCATTCATTCATTCAATCAATCAATCAATCAATAAACATGTACAACATATATTACCTGGAGAATTAGGGACAGTGTCATAGTGGGCTCCCAACCCTACTAGTTTATCTTCAGTCGTGCCGAAACGGTCGCCCTTTAGTATGCCAATTACATTCGTGAACTGATACTGAAAAAAATACAAACCTCAGAATTCCTACAGTTTGTGAACATGAGTCTGATAAACTGGATGTGGACATTATTTAGCCACAGATTGAACGGACCAAGGTAAATATAGATATACATTAAATGTACGTACAATCATCAATGACTGGACACAAATAAGTCAAACTTTATTTACTCCCTGTTATAAATATGGAAGCGTCCTGGTGCCAATGCTAAAATATATTTATCTCATAATTAGGAGATACTCACTCCTAATTAGGAGATACTAAGTCCTAATTTGGAGATCGTAGCTCCTAATTAGGAGACAGTATATCTTAATATATCGTAATTAGGACTTAATATCTCCTAATTAGGAGTTAGCAGATACAACATTTTTAGCATTGACACAGATAGTCCTAATTAGGAGATACTAAGTCCTAATTAGGAGTTACTAAGTCCTGGTTATGAGATACTAAGTCCTAATTAGGAGATGGTAAGTCCTAATTCGGAGATAAAACATATTTTAGCATTGGCACGAGGACGCTTCCATATGTAAATGCTAAGCGCCGAAATGAGAATTATACATGTAATGTGGGTTCCATTGTAAAGAACGCAGCTTCGTCATTCTGTAACGTCATGTGACGTTGTTCAGCGAATTAGACGCCAGTGAATGTACTTTTTGAATACGGATTGTCCTGGATATATTGTAGCGCCGTTAATGCTTGTAACAATGTTTTAAATGTGGCTGTGTCTGGAGAAATGGGGCTTATGGGTTTTGCGACCAGTGTAGACCCAGATTAGCATGTGCATCCACATAGTCTGCTCAGGATCTGCACTGTTCGCCATTCCTTTAAGCGTTTCCTAACCTTGCTTGATAAACTTGAAAACTTCAATATACACGAGACCGGTATTCTCTATAGACTTTACCTAATTGATGGAATGACGAACAGTGCATATGCACAGGTTGAACTGGATCTACACTGGTTGCAGTAGCATGTAGCGCAATTTGGAAGCTATGCTCGTGTACCTCCAGGCCAAAACGGGCAAATACGCCTTAATGACACATAGTCTCATATTATATTGTTTCACATGCATGTGAGTGTGCATATAGTCTCTTGTAATTCTTATTCATAATGACAGTGTACTGTTTTATATTAGTATTATCTTCTGATATGTACATTGATGAGACAAAAGACACACATATTAACGTGACTCTATATATACATGTTGCACATCGTGTGTTTCGAGGCCACAACTGATAAACTCCGCCTTTTAATACCAATGCATTGGAGTGACTTTGTTGTAACGCTATACCGGTATTCGATATACAAGTTGTGCATTTTGGAAGCCATGGTCGTGTGTTTCGAGGATAACACGGGCAGACCCCGCCATGAATGCATTGACATGACTTTTCGTAACACTAGACTAGTAGTCTCTACATGTATATACCTGTTGTGCATCTTGGAAGTTATGTTCCTGTGTTACAAGGCCAAACTGTGTAAATTTCGCCTTAATGAACTCCTTGGCTGCATTCTTGTAGGTCGAGCCCGCCGTGTGGTGACGGATATCCTCAAAATGATGGTCGATTGTCGTCCGTAGGAAGCTCGTATCGGCCGACCGGGACAAACCGCCTGTATGTTACAGAATACGCGAAATCGCAAAGGGGGTTAAAGTAGTCCGGCATAAAAATCGCAAAGGTGTGGGGGCGGGGGGGGGGGAGGCGGGGGCCGGGGGTGGGGCGAATGCACCTCTCACAGCGAGCCCAATGGAAGTCCCACGCCCCTCGCCGGCCAAGGGCTCGCACCGTCACTCGGCCACATTTCCCCATGCTACTCGATATGGCACAACACTAGGTACAAGGTGTATGATCACGTGGTTACAACAACAATAACGTAGCAAACTCCAAAGGAAGTATATTTTGATATTTTCCTTAATATTCAACGGACTTTGATGAAATATGGCGCAACAAACGCGTCTTCATGAGCTGCATTTAGTGGTCCATGGAGTTCGGCACAGTGTTATCTCGTTGTTGTGAAGAATCGATTTCCGTGTCGATAGACACGGACATCGATTCGTCGCCAACACGACACAAATACCACCAAATGCAGCTTAACAAGACGCGTTTGATGCTCCATATTTCATCAAAATCCGTTACGTAATAAGGACAATATAAAATAATACGTACTTGGAATCGGATGGATTCTGGAAGTTTTGGTATTTGTTGTTTTTGTTAGCACCACGTGATAGCGGGCACTCGTATCCTTTAGAAAATGCGTTCATAACTCATGGGCGTAGATAATGGTGCAACTGGTGCGACATTGTCGCACCAATAATTCAAAATAGGTCAAAATGTCGCACCAATAATTTCTGCCAAAACCTGTTTTTGACGACATGTCGCACCAATATTTTAGCCGGGAATTATTTTATTTTTCAGAATTGTATATTTCATATTATAGAAAACAGGCAGATATATTTGGAAACGAAAGTAACCGTTTCATACACCGTTCCCCGAATTCCAGATATTCATATGACCACCGTCACGTACATGTACACTTGATGATTCGGAATTCGGTTTAACCCTGCCTACCAGACTGATCATTGTTATGCACACGCTTTGCATCCGCATACATGACACAGACGAAACCGAAAGTAATCAGACGCTACATGTCTTAAATTATCAAGTTATCATGGGTGACTTCGGTCGTTTAGAGCAGCTGATCGTCAGCAAAAATGCAGAGCAAATAAAGTATATGTTCCAGAATCGGCAGGATAAGCTAATGAAAGCTGTCACTGCGAAAAATTTGACATTCGACGGTACTAAACTTGAGGTGGACCAGTTGTCGGACGTGCTACTACCGTCAAAATACGAACACTTATCTGCATTCAAAGCGAAGGGAGACGGCAATTATTTGTACAACGCCGCTTCTCTATGTCCTGTTGGTGAGAATCCATTCTACGTTTGCAAACAGTGTTGATCCAGTTTCAGCCTGGCTGTTCAAAACGAGAAGTCGTATCCGGGACTGGTTTAAATTTGAGTAATGAAGAGTCCGTATGCATATGCCCGATTTTTCATATTGGATATTCGACTTTTTGTGTTTTTACTGATATTTTTAAACCAAAACATCCTCTAACAATGTTACAATAGCAATATAATTAGGCAAATCTATGCCCGATTTTTCATGATATTGCACTTTAGTTACATTTCTAAGCCCAAAAAGCCTAAAAAAGTGAAAATATCAACATTATAAACTAAAGCAAACATATCCCCAAATTTTTTTCATGATATTTCACCAATATTTTTAAACCCCAAAAAGCCTCCAAAAAGTGAAAATATCTACATTATAAGGCAAACCTATGCCCAATTTTTTCATGACATTGGACTTTAATTATTTCCCCAATATTTTGAACCCCAAAAAGCCTACAAAAACTGAAAATACCTACATTATAAGGCAAACCTTTGCCCGATTTTTTCATGACATTGGACTTTTAATTATTTCCCCAATTTTTGTAAACAAAAAAAGCGTCCAAAAACTGAAAATAGCTACATTATAAGGCAAACGTATGCCCGATTGTTTCATTATATTGGACTTTAATTATTTCACCATCATTTTTGAAACCCAAAAAGCCTAAGTGAAAATACTAAAGCAACATTATAAGACAAACCTATGCCCGATTTTTCATGATATCTGACTATAATTATTTCACCAACATCTTTTAACCCAAAAAGCCTCCAAATAAGTGAAAATAGCAATATTATAAGGCAAACATATGACCGATTTTTATATACTGCTACTTTCAGGAAAAAAAACGTCTGCTGTCAGTTCCGAGTCATTTTGCCGGTGCATTTTGGCCAAATATTACGTACTAAAAATATGACAATTTAAAAAAAACTACATGTAATACAAAAAACATATTCTCCAAAATGCTTGTTTAAAAGAAATTCGATCCAATATTGATTTTAGGTGGCAAACAACGATTCTCTATGGGAGTTCAACATGGGATCTATAAATATATTTTCTTCCATAAGTTTCGTTTTACTGGACCGATTTTTACAAAATAGCTTTTTTTCTTAGTTAGACAATTTCCGAGCTATCTTGCCAGGTTTCGACATTTTTTCCATAAAATCAACATTTGATCGAATTTCATGCAATATGTTTTTTTGGAGAATATGTTTTTCTTGTTATTTGTGAGAAAATATTTTTTTAAATTTTTGCTATGTTTATTTGGCCAAACTGCATCGGCAAAATGACTTGGAACAGATAGTAGTTACTGTACAATGTAGTTTCAACTTTTGCGGATAGCACTATTACCCGACCCTGCCTATTTTTTTGCCCCGATCCTAAAGATTGTTTACCATTTCTGACAAGCAGTGGTAACATCATGATGAGCTCCCTATGTCACATTAAAAAGTTTGGATAAAATCAAAACATTTTCCGACATACCTATCCTATTTTATTACTGTGTAATAGGAAACAAAGAACGTTTTTGTTTGGCCTTATGTCAGACTGTATATATTTGAAGTCATCTTAGGGTACGCGAAGTGAAAGCTTAGGATTAACATTCGGTTAATATTTCAATTTCAGGAGACCCGTCATTGGCAACCGAGTTACGGATATTATTTGCTGCAGACATATTCATCAACGCCGAACATTATGCTTCGTTATTTGATAATAATGAAAACTTTGGTATGGCTGTTTCAAGAGAAAGTGAGAACACATTAAGTGCTACTGGAGACCGCGTATCTGCCTTGCAGTACGAAGCTCTACTAACATGTACTGTCAAACCGGGTCCACGATGGAGTTGTCTAATACATGTCGCGGCATTAGCAAATGTCCTTCAGCGGCCGGTGATTGCAATATACCCAGAAAATACGGCATTTCCATATGAAAATCTATTCAGTCAGGAATTTAAGCCAGAATCTAAATTCCGAGATGACAGACCAATGCACATATTATGGACAGTGGATGGAACTTTGCCCAATGGAATGTTCACGCCAAATCACTTCATATGTGTTAGAGTGAAACTGTCTAAGATATCGACAAAATTATCTTCGAGCGCTAAGCATAAGGCGACGTGTCACACAGTTAAGCGTAAAACCTCAACAATTGACGACTTCTTTAAACAGTCTACGAAACATCCAAAACATAGTGAAAATACGATCGGAAGCAAACTCTCGAATGTGACCGAAACGAGACATGAAACAGAGATCACTGATCAATTACGTAGTAATATGGACAGTTCGATACCATCAGTATCAATATATACGACTTCCAAGCCAAGTAACACCTCTGAAACATCTTCAAGCAAACCAGAGAAGCATGTGACACAAACTTCTGGTGAAAGTGTTGACATAAGAAAGACAAACAACTCACAAGCCCGTGTATGCGAAACTGTGGTCAACACAAATATTCCCGACAAAAACCAACCAATGAATCTGAAGTTTCCAAAACGACCGTTTGGCAAAAAGAACGTACGATATAACAGTTTCAATAGTAAGTGGTTCGAAGAATGTGCGAGGAAGTGGAGATGGTGTGAACTCAAACTTCAATCAGCTTAATAAGATGCGATGTGAAGATGATCCTGAACTGACTTGGTGGTTCGATAAGTATGATTCTGCGGAGATACAAAATGAAATTATTGACATAATATCAAATCACATGACGTAGTACGTGACATAGCTGGACAAATCCGTCGGTCCGATTTTTTTGTAATTTTAGCGGACGAGACAACAGATGTAAGTAACACTGAACAACTTGTCATATATTTAAGCTGGATAGATGCAGAGATGGGGGTTCATGAAGACATGCTTGGATTGTACCAGATTGACGATACATGTGCAGAAACAATAGCACACGCGGTTAAGGATGTGCTTTTACTGCTCAATATAAACATTTCCAAATGTCGAGGACAAACGTACGATGGTGCAAGTGTCGGGTAAGAAATCTGGTGTTTAAGCAAGAATCAAAGAAGATGCGCCATAAGGCTTTATATAATCATTGCCATGGTCACATGATCAACTTAGCTTGTGCGGACAATATCAAACAATCCAAAGTAATGAACAACGCACTCGATACCGCACTTGAGATTACCAAACTTGTTAAGAAGTCACCACGGCGGGAAGCTAAATTACAGAAACTACGACAGGCTTGCGTAGACGATACAGAAATTCCAAATCCAAATATTCGAACACTGTGCCCAACACGATGGACTGTCAAAGCTGATGCACTAGATAGTATTTTACGGAACTTTGACTGTTTAATGGATCTATGGGAATGGTCACTGGAAAATCTAACTGATCCGAAGATGAAAGCCCGTGTTCGATGCGTACAGACGCATATGTTAACATTTGATTTCTATTTTGGCATTACGCTGTGCGAAACGCTGTTGAGAAATGCTGACAACTTAAGCGCAACTTTGCAAACTAAAGACATGTCCGCTGCCAAGGGAAAGTATGTTGCAATGAAAACGGTGAAAACGGTATCCACAATGAGATCAGATGAGTGTTTCGATTTATTTTGGCAGACTACTATGAAAAAAGCCAAAGACGCGTCAGTAAATGACCCTCGCCTCCCGCGTCAACGGAAAATACCACGCCGATTTGAAACAGGTGATGCACCGGCTGAATTCCACTCTACAGTTGAAGATAATTTTACCGTCAAATCTACTTTGAGGCAATTGATCACATTGTTAACGCCATAACGGATCGGTATGATACGAAAGACTTTAATCAGTACATGCAGTTGGAGGAAGTATTGTTGAAATCGGTTAAAGGTGATGATTTCTCGGAAGAGATAGACAGTGTTATTAACTTATATGGCAGTGACTTTCACGGGAACAACTTGAAACTTCAGTTACAGTCACTAGCAGCCAACATTGAGTTTGATTGCAAGCGTAATGTTATTGAACTTTCTGACGTTATCAAATACTTTCGGTCTATGACCGAGCGAGAGCGGACATGGTTGTGTGAAGTGGAGAGGCTACTTAAACTCATTTTGGTCATGCCGGCCATAAATGCGACATGCGAGAGATCGTTCATTGGCCTTAGACGGATACAAACGTATTTACGGTCAACCATGAAGCAAAATAGGTTAAACGGCTTGATGATGTTACATGTACACAAAGACAGAGTGGATGACTTAGCTCTGACTGATATTGCCACTGAATTCTGCTTCACGGCTAGCCGGAGCATTACATTTGGGAAGTTTAAGTAGTTGTTACGCGAGGACGCAAGTTAAAGCTAGAACGGTCTACGTCAACAAATTACAACTATGTCAGTGTGTGAAGCGTTTTACGAGGCCCTGGTGGTCAGAATGTAGCCGCAGTGTCATTGCACCTACTTAGTCATCTTCTATACACCATAAGAGATCATACGTGTGCGGCCGGTTGCATTAATATGACTCTGACACACACACATTGGGACTTGGTTATTACTGTCTTCTTATCTTCACATGATTGTGTGCCCACGGTCGACAAAATGTGCATGAATTTTAACACGTTTGCCACCTTCCTAGTTCAAGATCACCATGCACAATCTTACATGTTACTTGCATACACTGTTCGTTATTCAGTCAGCAAATTGTTATTATCACCACTACATATATGAAAACAACCTAATTGTGTGAGTGTAAAGATTAACTTGGAAATATACGTACACCCGGCCACAAACGTTTTATTAAGGTCCCTTGCCCATCGGCAGCCCATAATTACTACGGTATTGCAAATGTTCACATAAATGGTGGATTCGCCACCGTGACTCGGTAGGTCTACCAGTTGTTACTTATACATCCACCAATTAGTGTCATAATTATCATTATGATAGCATGACTATTAGTAACGGAGAAATATCGGCAATGACACTGTGAAGTCGGCATATGTGTATCATGTAGTAGGTCTATGTGCCGAGTTCATTGTGTCGTTGTCGACAGGCCAGATCTTGACTCGCCAGCTATGTCGCACCAATATGAAATTGGTAGCTGCGCCCCTGTAATGCATTGGCATTATACTTTGGCCCACGATGTGAATACCATGTAGTTACATGTGCTTACTTTTGACCATTCATCATGTTCCATTCCGGCAGACTGAATGTGATATTCGACTATTTTGACCAATCGCAACTGGTATGCATGTAATTATATAATTCATTATGGACACAATTATAGTTATGGTTTATACATTTCGAGAGTGCAGTGTGTATGATAAGGCTGCACTAATTCACAGACTGATATCCAGTCTCCGAGCACACGGACCGTTCCCACGATCGACATCAGCAAGTTCGACCGACCAAATCTGAGAAATGCCACTCGAAATCGCAAACCCCGAGCATGCACCCGGAGCATGCACTCAGAATGCTTTGAAGTACCATACTAAGTAATTGCATGTACTGTCTGTTCCACGTTTTTCTGCCGACGAACTTTTGGCTATCAAACACATTAAATCTAAAAAATATTTAAAATTAAGTACTTTTTTATCAATAACAAAAAAGTCTCCCTCCCCAAAACAAATTTAATTGGTTTTATTGCAAAAAAAATATTTTCCTATTGGAATTTAACATGGGGAGTCAATGTCCAAATTCTTTCGTTTGATACTTCAGGATCAAAAAACGAAAACATTTGGAAATTGACTCCGAAACCTGGCGAGATAGCTTGAAAATGATGTAAATAAGAAAACAAGTTAGATTTTGAAAATCGGTCCACAAATAAAGAAAAACATTTTAAAAAAATCTATTTTTTAGCCCCCATGTAAAAGTCCCATAGGAAAATCATTTTTTCGCAATAAAATCAATATTTGATGGAATTTCATCACATGATTGTTTTTGGGAGGGTGACTTTTTTGTTATTGATGAAAAAGTACTTATTTTTAAATATATTTTAGATTTAATGTGTTTAATAGCCAAAAGTTCGTCGGCAGCAAAACGTGGAACAGACACTAGTTCTTCTCACTATCAGTCTGCCGTTTAGGACATACGCACAATTAATAAAATGAAAATCATAAATAATAGTAAAGCCTAGTAGGTTTAAGTGTGGAAGAGTAGACACAAAGCTATTCGAGAATATGGTTTTGTGACCATACATGGTACAGAAGCGCATTCACTTATAGCGATATGGCATTATAATGGGGTTATATGTCAAATTTGTAGCCACATACAGTACTATAAAGAACAAATATTAGTCTATGCGCCCATATCTTGTTTCATTTACTTCAAAGCATTCAGGCCAGAGGAAATTAATTTACTGATACTCAACCCCACCTGTCCCTGATACAAATTGTCACATTAATACAGTGGAACCTCTATAAACCGGATACCAAGATAACATTTGTGATCTTATTTTTCATGGGTTTCTTGGTCATTGATCTCAGATGTTAATGGATGTTCATGATTACAAAGCATGCAAATTATTGTCAGAAGGTCAAATGCCTAATTTACAACGGAACATCTCTCAACCGGACACCCTGGTTTAAATGTATTAACATTTTAGAGTACATGCGGAATATAACTCCGCATGTACCCTGAAAATCTTGTCAACTTTGGACGCCATTTAAGGAAATGTTGTAAATTTTGTAAACGTATTTTATGAAATTACGCAGATGTCCGAAGGTACACGATCACATGGCGTGTCTCATATAGTACTTCATTATAACCCGAATATTCTGTCTGTAATTTAAGTCGCCTTGCGTTACAGACAGAACATTCGCGTTAACTTCATTAGTGTATTCGTATGGCTTATCAAAACTGCAAATGCGCTATGAAAAATAATATAAAATAAATTATATAATACTGATGTAATTTCCAATGAAACAAATAAAACTTACAACTGCAAAACACGATGAATGCGGTTAGTAAGAAGTCGTCCATTTTGTCACATTAAACGCGTTCGTCCCTCTGTATGGTCTGTACCTTGAACTGGAAACACGTGACGTCTCATGTGCCTTAGAAGATAATTATGCGATTTTTCATGAAACACAATTGAAACACGCCATGCGATTTTGTGCCTAAGATCGTGATAAATATTTACAAAATTTAAGATATTTTCAGTAAATGACTTCGAAAGATGAAGAAATTTCCGTAGAAAATCGACGTCATTTACAGAAAATATCACATTTTCTGTAATATATTTCTTGAAAAATCGCACATGTTCTAAGGTACAAAATCGCCAGGTGTGAGACCGAAAGTTGACGACATTTCCATAGCAATATTCCGCATTTGCTATGAAAATGTTGTCAACTTCCGATGTAATTTACGGAAGATATCACAAATTTGGTAAAAAACAACAACATTTCATTGAAAAATCGCACATGTTATGAGGTACAAAATCACATGGCTCGTCGTAATGATTTAAATACAATATACATCACTGATATTCAACTATTAAACACCGACCAATAGTCAACAAAAGGGGCTGGTATATTGAAGTTGAGACGAAAGCGGTCATTATTTAAATATGAACATATTGTTATTTGAAAAGTGAAATGGACTTAGTATCACCTAATTAGGAGATACTAATTCATAATATGAGGAGTTAGCATCTCCTAATTAGGAGATAAATATAGTTTAGCATTGGCACAAGGACGCTTCCATAGGTTGGGCTATGCAATGATAGTATTGCACGTTGTGTACAGTATGTACTCAGGTATTCGGCGTGTTTCGGTTTTCTAAGTAACGGTATTGTTATTTGTGAAATAAAAATATCAAATCAGATAGCGTTATCTCAATCACAGGGAAGTAATCAGTGTCAGGTATGCAGTAAAGTCCATGAGAACAACGTTTGGTGTAGTAATATACAGGTGTTAGACCACTGCCAAGCAATATAGTCCAATCATATTGGAGTATTTCGTCCGTATATATCCCATATACAGACGAAATGATCCTATCTATTAAACGTGCAGGCACGTGAAGCACACCTCAAGCGACCGAACCCAATTTTGACGCTGAAATTTGAGAAAGTCATCTTTATCGCCATACGTAATGTGTGTAACATAATTTTTATTCATTTTCATAATTAGAGTAAATGAGCTCGAAAGTCGTCCATTTTTTTAATTTTCATTCCAGTGAAATTACCACCAACTTTCGAGCACATTTACTCCAAATATAAAAATGAATCACATTTATTTTACACAAATAACGTATGGCGATAAACATGGTTTTCTCAAATGTCGGCGTCTGTTCTCTCGTACCGATATATGTGACGCGTCATGACAAATCGTGCCCAATTGGGGCTGCGATCAGCGTAGCCCCAGATCAGCCTGCTCATCCGCACAGTCTGATCATGGTCTACGCTGTTCGCTGTTCGTCATAGGAACATTCATAGTGCTTTTAATAATTGCGCACATGTTCTCATACAAAATGTGCCTAGATAGGATGCGACCAGTGCAGCCCCATCAGCCCGACCATACGCATAGTCTGATCAGGGTCTACACTGTTCGTGGACATTTCACATAATATGTCAGTGACGCGCTTTTGCAACGTTAAAATGGGCGGGACAGAATAAGATGAAAATAGAAAAATAAGTCAATTAACAGTTTTATTGAAGTATGTCTTCCATGCCGCCAATTCAATTTTTACCTTCCAATTTGTATCAACGTATTTGGCCCAACGTATCCATAGCACACTTTATAGAAGTACACAGTAAACTGTGGCGCACATGTGTAATGAATGATTGTGGAGAGTGTACAATGTACATGTAGCATTGAGTTGCACGGGGAAGTCTGACGTATGGAGTACTCAGGTGCGTAGCTGGTGCATTTTGGCATGTCGAGACCGGGTCATTTTCACTATGCGGTGTATGACTAAAACGTCCAATTTCAATGAACGTGTGCTGACCAATTCGACTACATTACTTCCATTTGCTTCAAATGAAAAATATTACGTTCATACATGTATGTATTATCTGTGACGCTTCCAATTGTCGTGAAATGGAATACATTTCCGTTTTGTATACCCAAAATAAAATAGTTAGATACGCACCTGAAAGTCACGTGGTCTAAGTCAGATAGACACTTCGTGGAGTTGGACACGAGATATATAACTCCACTCAGTGTCTATCCTATACTTATCAATTGTGGGCGTGACTGGAGAAATGAGGCGTCTGTGATTTGTGACCAGTGTAGATTCATATCAAATAGCACACTCCTGTAGCCAGATAACGATCTGTATTGCTTGTCAGAAGCATTAAAGGGTGCGTCGTTGCTGGAATGGCGACCAGTGCAGATCCTGATCGAACGGTGCCGATGTACAAGCTGATCAGGATCTGCAATTGGTCGCAAACCCCATATAATAAGCCCCATTTGTTGAATTATTTGTATAACAATTCAGGGGGAAATGAATCAGAATTACTCCATTTGCAACTTTACCAGACCTATGAATTTGGTGGCTATACATTCACACGGGTGCCGTGAAACAATTCAGCTTCAATTGGTTGTCCTCTTGACGACCGTGGGCTGCGCTGATCAGTGCCTCCATTGTTTGCAAAGGCTAAGTGGTACATTTCGCATGTTTGTGATCAGTGTATGCGTTGTGTCTGTGCATCATTGTCTGCGCAATCTGATTAAGGGCTACACTGATTGCAAATGTTGTCTGCTACCTTCTTCCATGAACGGACAGATGTTAGACAGGAACCCAGCCGTGAGCAAATGAGGTCTACCGTGACAATGATATATCAATAACAACCTAGCCAAGTATACTGTCTGCCCATTTGTTGTATACGCATACTTGTATACTTGTATTGTATTGTGACATTAGCGTGTGTTATTGTATCTGTGGATCCGATGGATGTGGTGCACATCGGATCTGTTTTATCATGTTTTATTGGCTAAGTGAATGCACTGATTTTAATAGATTTAATCATGGAGTAATGCACATGACAATCGCCTCCATTTGGTTATCTGGTTCACTGGATTCATTAGAATCTTCTCATGATAATTATAATACATGTGGTACCATTGTAATTCAATTTAATAGTGATATTATAATTATTCGCTAGGTATGATTGCCGGTGCAGTGTGACGGCGAAATGACGATCCGTTGATTGCTTGTGTATACGTTTTGGTACAGAGTGGCCTGCGGTTCTCTTACCAGGCGAATTGCAATTCCTGGAGCGCAGGATTGCAATTCGCGTTCCCATTTATTGCAATTGGACCGCAATCGGACTGCAAATATGTGACTGAGGTCCAAAGAGTTGGTTGCGGAATTGCAATACGTATACTGCAGTTAGCGCTGCGCTCCTATTTTAATTGCAGTTTACGGTCCTTTTTTTTCTTTAAGCTGCGAAAGAATGACCGCTTTACGCTGTGCTCTGCGGTCAAACCAGCTGACCGCTCTGCTTGACCAATGCGGCAATAACATCGAAATAGTTGACAAACGTATCCGTGTTGTATCCGTGTTCCAATCCAAAATTTTATCCCATCTATTTAATTCAAAGTGACCAGAAAGTCAGCGGTATTGGTGATCTGCTTTTTTGGTGCGCAAATATAAATCGGCGGGTTATTGCGAGATAAACAGTGAAACCTTGACCTTGACAATTTCTTGGATAAAAAAAAATGTCGTCACTACCGTTCCGAATATTAAGACAAACTTAATAGACACCACCATACTCACAATATATTTATTTTCATATAAAATCAAATTATAATGTGTAGTCTACGGTATAATATGGCAAAACTAAGCATCAATTTTGCGTTTTGTTTCCTTTTTCGTCGGTATCAAATTACGTTTTCCTATTCTGTTAACATTATTTCGACTCGATCCTATAGTCGACATGACAATTTCTGAGATCAACACAACTTTTCATAATGTCTTTCAATTTCAAGCTGCAAGGAGACTGTGAATTGCATATTAACCATAAAAACATGGTGAACATATTGATAATAATTTAAAAGAAAAGCATATTTCAATTTTCGAAACCTGATCATAAAAACAAAATTAAAAAATTATTTTGGAATTAGATTTCTATTACTGCAAACGTTCTGTTCTGGCTGTTGATTTCTATTGGCCCGAATCAAATTTTGTGAAAATAATATTTATTCCGGTGATATCCATTTCTTTAAAATAAAACGGTTTACTTGTGTCACATAGTGAGAAAGATAAATAACGGCCCAGAATCGAACCAGGGACCTCATGTTTACCGTACCATCGCTCTACCGAGCAAGCTAACAAGGCACAGATCATACACACTTCATCCCCATAGTCAGTTGCGTACTGTGAAATTCTTCTCCGCCAAATTGAAATTCGTCCTCGAATTCCATGTTGTCTCCGAATTCAATATGTTTGGGTACAATTTTGGGAGTATTTATCAGTCGCGGTCCTTCGTTGTGCAACAATAGTCACTGGGCAGAAATATGTCCACCCAGAATTCCATATTTGTGGAACATTTCTTCATCAGTCACGACTCCACGTTGGGAGTAGTTGCGGCAAGTAACTGCAGAATACTCAATTATCGTCCGTACCCAGAGTTACGGTGCTCCATAGGTTTTTCCTGCAGAGTACCGAATCGGATCTCATTCGCGCTTTAGCTGTTAATTGTGACATATTTTTCTGTACTTATTACACAGAAATGAATAAGTATAATACTGATATTTCTTTCAATTGAAAAATACAGAAAATATGTCGCAATTAACAGTTGAAGTGCAAATCATGATTTGGTACTTTGCAAGGGAAACCTACGGAGAGCACCATACTCTCGGTACGGACGATGCGGGAGTATTCTGCAGAGTTACTTCCCGCAACTACGTTGGGCGCTAAATGTCACAGGGTGAGAAAGATGCGCACCAGCCCGGAATCGAACCGGGGATCTCTGGTTTACCACACCATTGCTCTACCTACTGAGCAAACAAGGCACAAATACACACTTATTCACCATAGTGATCACTTCATTCAACTAAAAATTCACAAGCTAGAAGTTATGCCAAATTATTACAGTCAACGTCACAGATTATGCTCTTGGCGACATTAGCGGACACAAAATTTGTCCATCAATTTGATCAAATAAACAACGGAATCTGACAGATAACACCACGACGGCGCATGGAAACATCATTATTCTGGTACTTGGAATGAAAATGGTGGATATTAAGATCAATATGTGAGGCGCTGACAAAACTTTTAACATTTTTTATCACGATAGCAGCTACTGGGATTGTTGGACGCATTTATTTAGAGAAATAAGAGATTACAACCCGCATTGGATAATATACTAAGTGACATTTTGTTCTAACGTACACCAACATAGAGGATTAAATTTGCGACAATGTTGGATTCTGGATTTTGTGGACAGGTGACAGAAATCGGAGCTGGATAAGAACCGACAGACGTGATTCTGAATATGCGTGCTTGGTCTGTGGTTATTCTTCCAGATCATGTCATGCATGTTTTAATTTCACGTCATGTCAAAGCAGCACTATTGAAAATAATGAATAACTTTAATATTCTACACCAGAATTAAAGTTAATTCATCGTCTGTGTAACTGATGAATTAAGGTAAGTTACTTGTATATGACAACTTTTGCCTCACTAATTGTTATGCCCCACCACGATAGTAGAGGAGGCATTTAGTGTTACCCTTGTCCGTTCTTCCGTCCGTCACCAACCTAGTAACTCGTGAAACTTTTAAACCGTAATAGCTACAGACCTGAAACTTGGTACATGTATGTTTGATTCGACCCCATGGTCATGGATTATCTCCCCCTTTTCAAGTTAGAATTTTCCAATTTTGGCTTGTAGCTCGTAAAACTTTTAAACCCTAATAGCTACACACCTGAAATTTGGTGTGTAGCTTCCTTATGATGAGTAGATTTGCAAAGTTTATTTGATTCGACCCCCGAATCATGGATTATCTCCCCCTTTTTGAATTAGAATTTGAAAATTTTGCCTTGTAACTCGTAAAACGTTTGTAATAGCTACAACACTGACATTTGTTATGTAGCTTCCTTATGATGAGTAGATGCGGAAAGTTTATTTCGATTTTTGATTCGAACCCCGTGTCATGGATTATCTCTCCCTTTTGGACACTGGAATGTTGCCTTGTTTACTATCAAAACGATATGTGGGGTATCCGTGTTCTATGTACATATTTTCTAGTTTAGTTATCTCCCTTTTTTTTTTCGCACACTGATTTGTCCGGAGCATAACGCGAACACCCTTTGCAATATTTTTTATGAAACTTAGCACATGCATAGGTCTCACGGGACAGTGTGGAGCTAGCGTTAAAGGTACATGCCCACTCAGTAGGCACAAAATGTTCTTTATGTCAGAGACATCATCGGAGACATGTTCTGGCCAGATAAACAATCATTTACCATTACCCACGTATTGTTTGGCATTATTATACATTTTATGTCTGAAGAAAATGTCCATATTGATATCAGGGACGATAACTGTGTTTCCTTCAAATGTTAACGGACATTACTATTTCTTCTCTGTATTTATTTTTTGATGTGCAATGATCATACTTTATAATCTGTCAATTTATATTTCAGTTGATGCATTTAATTAGTATAAATAATTATAAAATATCATGCCCCATTTGCACATGAAAATACCGATGCCACCGCGCGTCAATATCAGTAAAATAAATATTACCAAATGATTATATCTGTATAGCGGGCAGTCGTAATGTTTATAACTAGTTGAATAGTGACAATTATACACTTATTTAATTCCCATAAAGAGCATTTTTAGCCTACTGAGTGGGCATGCACCTTTAAAAAGGGGTTGGACAATTTTTGTCGCGACCGCCTGCGGACAGTGCGATATAGTCTGCGCATTGACTTCCATCCGTATTTTTTTTTGCCGAGCCTGCTTGCGGAAAGCGAGACTTAGTGATCACAATGACGTCCGTGCGTCAGTCCGTGCGTCAGTCCGTCCGAAATAGGTGCATGTTTTTAAATACCATATCCTAAGTCACATTGACTTGAAACATCAAATGCTTATTAGTCATCATCCATATATTCATTCTGTGTCCCACTCATGCGGCCCCTGTGTCCCAAGGTCAAGGTCAAATGACTTTGAAATTTGTGTTAAAGTTTTTGCATACCTTATATGTCAAAAACACTTACTCAGATTTGCTTCAAACTTCAGATAATTCTTTATTATCATCCATATTTTCATATAATAGCCCACGCATGCAACCCACATGCCCAAGAGCAAGGTCAAATGACTTTCAAATATGCGTTAAAGCCTTTACATACCTTAATTCAAACTTCAAATAAATATACTCCGAGACCATCAAATGCCTCGGTGGGCTCGACATGCGGGCCATGGCCATCTGGTTTTTATTTACCGTAGGTTAAAGTTTTTAAGAACACTATAACTCAGAAACAGCTTCGCCAATTCACTCGAAGCTTCACATGTGTGTTTATCATCATCCATATTTTCATTCTATGCTCAACCCCTGTGCCCAATATCAAGGTCAAATGACTTTGAAATTTACCTCAAAGTTGTTGACATGCCTGCATGTGGACAGTGCGATATAGTTGTCGCATTGTCCTACATACGTACGTACATCCATATGTACGTCACTTTGTGCGTCCGGTTAAAGTTTTTTCGATTTAAGGTTAAAGTTTTTAAAGGTACATGCCCACTCAGTGGGCACAAACTGTTCTTTATAGCAATTAAATAAGTGTATAATTGTGTCACTATTCCACCAGTTCTAAAAATTACGAGTGCCCGCTATCCATATATAATCATTTTAGTAATATTTGTTTTACTGATAATGACTAGCGGTGTTATCAAGCTATTTTCATATTCAAATGAGGCATGATATTTTTTAATTAGTTATGCTAATTAAAGGTACATACCCACTCAGTAGGCACAACAATTAAAGTTATGTGTATTCTCAGTTATTTGTAGGAATTAAATAAGTGTATAATTGTGTCACTATTCCACCAGTTCTAAACATTACGAGTGCCCGTTATATGGATATAATCATTTAATAATATTTATTTCACTGATAGTGACACGCGGTGATATCAGGCTATTTTCATAGGCAAATGGGGCATGATATTTGTTAATTACTTATACTAATTAAATGTGATCCCCTGAAAAAATAATGTTTTCGACAGATTATAAAGTATGGAAACACGGTTATCGCCCCTGATAGCAGTGTGGAAATTTACGTCTGATATAAAATGTATAATAATGCCAATAAATATGTGTATTAATGGTGAATTAATGTTTATTTTGCCCGAAAATGTCTCAGATGATGTCTCTCGTGCGAACATTTTGTGCCTAATGAGTGGGCATGTACCTTTAAGAACACTATATCTCTGAAACCGCTTCACCAATTCACTCGAAACTTCACATACTGTGTATTTGTCACCCATATTTTCATTATTATTTATATGTGCCCAATGTCACGGTCAAATTACTTTGTAATTTCCCTTAAAGTTTTTGTTATTGTTAAATCGAGGGAACTAATTGTGTTAATTCGTGGGAACGAATTGTTAAATCGAGGGAACTAATTGTGTTAATTCGTGGGAACGAATTGTTAAATCGAGGGAACTAATTGTTAATTCGTGGGAACGAATTGTTAGTTCGTGGGAACGAATTGTCGAACGAATTGTTAAATTGAGGGAATTAATTTTTATTTCTTGGGAGCGAATTGTTATTTCGCAGGAATGAATTGTTATTTCGTGGGAACGAATTAATAAAAAAAGTAATTCTACGCCCCCTGCGTGGCTCTGTAAAGATCACCTAGCGTTCACGATGTTAGTTATATTTTAAGTACTGAAACATATTGCCTGTACCACACCGACATTTATTTTCATATCATATGGCCAATTGTATTAAAGGTACATGCCCACTCAATAGGCACAAAATGTTCTTTATATCAGACATTTTCTGGCAAAATATACATTCATTCATCATTACCCCACGCATTAATTGCATTATTATACATTTTATATTAGCTATATATTTTCACACTGATATCAGGGGCGATAACAATGTTTCATTAAAATAATAACGGACATCACTATTTATTCTCTGTATTAATTAAAAAAATATCATGCCTCATTTGCATATGAAAATAGCCTGATACAACCACGCGTCACTACATGTATCAGTGAAATAAATATTACGAAATGAATATATCTGTATAGCGTGCACACGTAATTTTTAGAACTGGTGGAATAGTGACAGAATTATACACTTATGTAATTCACATAAAGAACACTTTGCGCCTACTGAGTGGGCATGCACCTTTAAAATGAGATTTAATTTAATGAACTCTTAAGTTTAATTAATTTCATCACATTCTGGGCAAATCTCTGACTCAGCGCATTGAAGAAAAAAAATCAGTATGTTTATTGCACATTAAAATATAAATTACATGTAAGGTAATACATATTTGATTCCGTTATCCTTTTTGAGGAAACACCATTATCGCTCCTGATCTTAAGAGTGACAGTTCGCGTTGAATATGGAACGGATAATAATGCCAATAAACATGTCCAATAATGGCGCAAGAATGGACGATAGTACTCTCTGTTTCATGAAAGCTGCCCAAATTTTACGGCTATATAAACAATTCAAAATAAAATTTTTTTTTGATAATATTAAATTAAAAGAAACTTTAAGAATGAGCCTTCTTTTTATTTCGTTAAATTTGGTCAAATGTTTATTTTCATGATTGCGAAAAAACAATTTCCCAGTGTTAAATCCCCATAGACATCTTCACAGAGTACTGAAACATAGTGAAGATGTCTATGTGGATTTAACATGGGGAACCTTTTTGAATTTCAGAAATACTGAACCGATTATCAAAATTTTACTTTTGTTTTCATGATAGTTAGATAATTTCCAAGCTATTTCGAGTCAATTTTCATTTATTTTTTAGTTTTCTGACTCCTCCCACACCACCTCCATCTCATTTTCCCCCATGTTAAAATTCCCATTGACAAATCAATTTTTTCGAAATAAAATCAATATTTGTCCAAATTTCACGAAATAAAAATAATTTAATATTATCGAAAAAATACTGGAGTGTCTCATATTTTGTACCTTCGAACATCTGCGTAATTTCATGAAATACGTTTACAAAATTTACAATATTTTTCCAATCTTGTCAACTTTGGACGCCATTTTCGGAAAATATTGTAAATTTTGTAAACGCATTTCATGACATTACGCAGATGTCCGAACGTACAAAATCACATGGCGTGTTTCATATAGGCATACTTCATTATAACCCAAATGTTCTGTCTGCAGACAGAATATTCGCGTTAATTTCATCAGTGAATTCGTATGGCGTATCAAAACTGCAAATGCGCTATGAAAAATATTATAAAATAAATTATAAAATACTGACACAATTTCCAATAAAACAAAGAAAACTTACAGCTGCAAAACACGATGAATGCGGTTAGTAAGGCATTGTCCATTTTGTCACATAAAACACGTTCGTCCCTCTGTATGGTCTGTACCTTGAAATGGGAACCAGTGGCGTCTCAAAGTGGGTACCGGCGATTTATTGTAGAGGTTAGCCCACACTATTAAACAATGACTCGAGCCATGTGATTTTGTGCTTTAGAAGATATGCGATTTTTCATGAAACACAATTGAATTTACGATATTTTCCGTAAATGACTTCGAAAGATGAAATTTCGGTATGAAAATATCGTCATCTATCGACGACGTATATTTCTTGTAAATAGATTTCTTGAAAAATCGCACATGTTCGAAGGTACAAAATCGCATGGCGTGTCTCATTTACAAATACTGTCGATATTTGACGTCGAAAGTTAATGACATTTCCATAGCAACATTCCGCATTTGCTATGAAAATATTGTCAACTTCCGATGTAATTTACGGAAGATATCACAAATTTTGCAAACAAAACATGTCATTAAAAAATCACACATGTTATTAGGTACAACATCACATGGCTTGTCTTAATGATTTAAATACATTATAAATCACTGATATTTAAATATTAAATACCGATCAATGATCAACAAAAGAGGGAGGTATACTGAAGTCGAGATGAAAGAGGTCATTATTTAAATATGAAAATCTCGATGTTTGAAAAGTGAAATGGAAATGTGCTATATGAAATGAACATTTTTGTTGAACTATTTTGTAATAATTTATTTGGTGAGGTCTGTTAGTTATCTTATATTTAAGGGTATGAATTGGCTCGCAGATATTCCAAGCCCGGGCATATGAGCCCAGAAAATGTGTTAAGCCAATGACCGTTGGCCCGTTATTCTTTCCGAACTTAGTATTAGTTACAATGTAGTCGAACTATGTGCTTTAAATTAAGGAGGTTATGAACGGTTAATTTAACCTAGCTAGTTCATTCTCCTACCGCACTGTGAGAGCATGTCAGACCGTGTTAAGGGTGGAGTATGAGTGCATATGATACATATATATGGAGACTCCGCAACCGTGTTATTCTATGTAATCATGTTATTTGAGGCTTGGTCGTGGCAAAACAGATCAAGAAGAGAAGGATCCATATGGGGTTGGTAGGGAAGAGTCCTGGTTTCAATGCTAATATATTTGTTATCTCCTAATTAGGGGGATACTAACTCCTAATTAGGAGATACTAAGTCCTAATTAGGAGATAGTAACTCCTAATTAGCAGTTAGTATCTCCTAAGTAGGATTTACTATCTCCTAATTATGACTGAGTACCTGTGTCAATGCTAAACATGTTTGATTTCCTAATTAGGTCACACTAACTCCTAATTATGAGATATCAAGTCCTAATTAAGAGATGGTAAGTCCTAATAACTAGATAGTAAGTCATAATTATGAGATAATATATCCTAATTAGGAGTTACTATCTGCTAATTAGGACTAATTATCTCCTAATTAGGAGATACAAAGTCATAATTAGGAGGAGTTAGTAAGGAGATAAATATATTTGAGCATTGGCACCAGTAGCCGATTTCATCAACATTGCAAAGTACACTTATCTAGCAAAGTATACTTTGAGGGAGTAATCATTTAAGTTCCCAAAATGCATTATGTCATATAGAACCAACCACTGCATATATTTGATGATTCAAAGTATGCAGAATTATTATACTGAATATATTACATTATCACAGCCAAAATGGCTGTGATAATGTAATAAATTCAGTATAATAAAAATTGAATAAATGTATCCTTAAATTGAAAATTTCTCCCTCAATGTATACTTTGCTAGATAAGTATACTTTGCAATGTTGGTGAAATCGGCTACAGGACGATTCCATAGGTTGGGTTATGCAAT